>NMUG010003549.1:0-14674 GCA_002855965.1 Monotropa hypopitys
TTTAATGTTTTGTCCCGAAAAAGCTAAAGGGGGAGATTCTTAGTATTTTTAGTATTGACTATTTTTTGGGACGAATATTTAAATCTATTGAACTTTTGTTTTAATTGGAATAATTCATTTTCATTATTTAATTCAATAAATTATTTTTAGCAAATCTATTTAATTTATTATGTTAATGGTTTGTTTTTAAAATTGCAGAACAAATCTATTTAATTTAATATGTCAATGGTTTGTTTTTAAAATTGCAGTCACAATTTTTCTTCAAGCCCAAAAAATAATTACAAACATACTAATGGTCCAAAATCAAGAAACCCAAAGTCAAACAGCCCAAAATCAATTCACCAAGTCCAACCCAGCAACCAAATCGGATCCAACAACATTTTTGCATCTCAGGCGATTGATCACGCAAGGTTTCCAAAAACAGGACTTTCCAAAGAATCATCTTCTTCCCAAAATCGATTCTCGGTCCATTCCAGCAACATCTAAATCAAATTCCAAAATCAAATTCCTTCCGTTTCAATCTGCAACAATAAATCTCAACAGCAAGAACATCGCATCTGGGTTTCCAAAAATGATTTGCGAAGATGATTCAATCTCGATTCAAATCCATGCGTATATACAGCATCGGGGCAGGAGATGATTCGCGAGGGTTTCCAAATCTGTGGAAAATCCCTCGTCTCCTAATCCAATCGGTCAGCGATGCAGTAAGAAGATCGAGAAGGGTTTCCAAATCGCCGAATCAATACAAAGGGTTTCGGGGTTTCCATCTGAGGAGTTTCGGGTTTCTAATTTGCAGAAACAACTCGCAAGGGTTCCAGATCTGATTTCCAAAATCCAAAAATAAGAGAGGAGATTGATACTCACAACAACTAATCGGGGGGAAGTAGAAGATTTGCGAATGACTACAAATCACAGCAATGGTCGAGAGGTTTTTCTTGTTTCCAAAAATTGTTTGTGTACCATTGGTTTATGGGTGGTGTCATGATATACATATGGTTTTGGAGGTGAGGAATAGTAGGAACGGATATAAAATAGAGATTGAGGGAGTTGAGGAGGGTGCTTGAATCAGAACACATATTGCAGATTCATAGAGAGATTGGGCTAGGGAGCTTAATAAGTGGTCACCTAAAATACAAATGGAGATGGAGTTTTACTGAGGTGAGAAGACATCGAGAGTGAGAGGGAGTTTACAGAGGGTTACAAAGGTGAATGTGATTGAGTGAGTCACTGAGATCGATTGAGGGAGCTACATGGATACACAGAAGTCACACACAATCGATCACAGAATACCATTTTTCACAGAGAAAGCTTACACACACAGATCAATTCAATTTCACAAACACTCATATAATTGTGCGATACATTGTTTGCTACTTTTGTTTGTGCGATACACAATTGATTATTTTGTTTGTGCGACACATGGTTGAGAATACACAGTGTATCATTTACCCGGACTGATTCATGCACAAAATGGAACAATGAGTGATACAGTATGTATGTATGTATATATTCACTGGTTCTAAAAATTGTGATATTTGTCTATTTTGTATGTCTCATTCTTGATTCAGTCTATTTCCGAGATTCGGAATTTTTGGAGTTCATAGAACGAGAATATGAGATACCTCGGCGTATCCTTTTGTTCAGACATTAAACCTCAGTGTTTAATTGATTCTGAATATTTTTTGCTCTGCGGATCGAATTTTCTAGTTTAGGTTCGCGAACCATTATTTCACGAGAGATTATTTTTTTTAAACGAGATTGATTATATTGTTCATATATTGATTAAATCTTTGTTTTTATTAAAACAGTGTTTGGTGATTGCATGTCTATTTACTTTCTCTCGTTGCACTTTAATTATCTTTAATATTTTTAGAAATTATTAAGAAGTCTATTCACCCCCTCTCTAGACTTGTTTGTCAAATCTATTGCACGTATTTTCAAATGGTTTGCCCGACTGGATCTCAAGCGATTCCGATCCTGGATGGAATTATCGCAAGAATTCATCTTCCAATATCATCATAATAACGTGAGGGTCATCGACCATCTATTTTTAATTCGGATGAAGCAGGAAACGACCGAATCCTTTCAGTTGTATGCATTAAAATGGAAAAGCTTTCCTTTCCAAGTGGATCCTCCCTTGACAGAATCTGAATATGTCCACCTCTTTGTACAAACATGCAAGGGAATTTACTATGAGAAGTTCTATACTTCCATTGGACGATCCTTCAGCGAGATGATTCAACATGGAGAGAAGATCAAAGATGGGATTCAAATAGGGGAAATCCTTGATCCCTACTCTCAAATTAGCAAATCCAATTCATTATCTTCCCAACCAAAATGGTTACCATAGAAGAAATCCAAGGAACCCGAAGTTTCCACCATCATTCCTGCACCACATCAAAATAATTCATTTCCTTTACCACCAAGATACCAACCTTTCCCTCCTCAAAATTTCTAGAACTCATATGTGCCACCACCATATTATCAACTCCCAGTGCCATATCAACCCCCGAACAACTCTTATTAAACAGCACCTTTTCCATCACTACAAAATAATCATCCAAGTGACCCATAATTGTTCCCACAGAAAAACCAACGCAATCAAATCTTCACTCCTTTAGCCATCCATATGGATGAAGTGCTCCAGCGACTGCTAACCTTGGGACATATAAGCTTGATTCCTAAGCGACCAATAGCAAATCCTACTCCTCCATATCATTGAGTAGATTGACAATGCATATACCATTCGGGGCAAGCGGTCCACGATACAGAGGATTGCTGGAATTTAAAACACAGGGTTCAGGATTTGATAGATGCCGACACCATTAATCTAGAAGATGCTAAGACGGCATCGAATGTTACAACAAACCCACTTCAAAACCATCAAGGAATCAACATGATTAATGAAGATGTGGATGAATTAGATCCACGTCATTTGATCGGTCTACTTGGGACTATAATCCCAATGAAGACAAATCATGCGCGCAAAGAGCTCATCATAGCCATGGCCAGATATCATAATTCTCAATGAAGAACGTGGAAAATTCCAGGCGCAAATGCTCAATCGATGGATTTTGCGAGGCCATCTATCTCTTTGTCGGTCCGCTCAAGGGTCACTCTGCCAAGACCCCTGCCAGTGCCAAAACATGACCCATATAGGATACCTTTCGATTATTCAAAGCTGAACAAAGGAAAGAGATTCCTCAAAATGAGATCAATGAAATCGGAGGCGTTACCAGATCTCGAAGGGTTTATGCTCCAGCAGGGCGGGGAAAGGAAAAGATGTATGAAGAAATCACTGAGCCAAAGATGCTCGAGTTCATCAAAATCGTGAAGAAGGACGAATTCGATGTGGTAGAGAAGCTAAAGAAGATCCCAACACATGACAATGTCTCGCCCAAGTTATCCAAAAATGCACAAATGATCGCCAAATATTTCCACCAAAATGGTTTCAAAGCGGTAAAGGCTTGGAAGAACACCTTTAGGGTGAAACCGAACCAATGAATATTCCATCTCAGCTACATACATTTGGATTGAGTTACTATCCAACCTAGGAGGAACAAAAGCAGACAATAGCTCGCAAGCGGGACTCAAATAGTGGTCGAGGCCAGGGAAGGACCGCACCAATTCCCCACATCCAGAAAAGCTTTATGTCAGCCAGAGTTTCTAACACAGTGTCAGAAGAAAATGAAGATGTGATTCAGTACCAGGAGGAGGAATTTGCCCTCACAATGCCTATTCCCAGTATTCTTCCAGAGGATGATGATGATCCAACAGCTAGCCTCATACAGTTATTCGAAGATCTACAGGTCACCATTATCAGTTCCCCTCTATACAATGGGACCTCATACATGCCATCAAATTCAATCCGCCCCACTTATCCAGGAGAGAAAATGACCAACTTGGTTGCTCAGCCAATCCAAAGGGTTCGCAAGTTTTGGTAACTTGCCGATTAGTGAACAATAATGTTTTTTGGTTATGCAGCGTGATTTCTTTTGTCTTTTCGAATGTTGAAAATCAAAATAATATATGCATGCTTGTTTTGAATGTGCTTGTTTAGTTGCTTTTAAATCTTGCGTATAATTTAATGAAGTAATTTTCATATTTCATTTATTTATGTTTCTCTGCAAAAAATGGTAAAATAATAATCAAATTGTTCAAAAAAATCAGGAATCTAAAAATTCATCCTTTTGATCCAAATGACTAAACAATCTTAGCACAAGAAGAATACGACTTTGACATTGAATTGGACTATGAACTCATGGGAATCGAAGTTGACATATGTGTTGGGGATGAAATTCCAGAAGAAATTCAAGAGATGGTAGAAAGATACGAAAATTGAAAAACCCCTAATATCGAGGAAATGGAAACCATAAATTTGGGAACTATTGAGATACATAGAGAGGTCAATATCGGAGCTCACCTTCATAAACATCAAAAGGTAGAATTTTTTAAAATACTCAAAGCGTACCAATATGTGTTTGCATGGTCTTACGAGGATATGTCGAGGTTGAATACATCAATTGTAGAGCACAAGTTTTCTATCGACCCCACAATAAAACCAGTCAAGAAAAAGTTGCGATGACTTCGACCTTAATGGAGTCTCAAGATCAAAGAGGAGGTAGTCAAGCAGTTTAATGCGGGTTTCCTTCGAGTGGCGAATTACCCGGAATGGCTGGCAAATATCGTCCCAGTCCCAAAGAAAGATGGCAAGGTCCGGATGTGCATCGATTACCACAATCTTAACAAGGCCATCCCGAATGATGATTTTCCTTTGATACACATATATATTCTCATCGAAAATACAATAGTTGATGAGATGTTCTCATTTATGGATGGATTCTTGGACTATAATCAAATTCGGGTAGTGCTAGAAGATCAAGAGAAAACTACATTCCTTACTCTATGGGGACTATTCTGTTTTTAAGTAATGCCATTTGGGTTAAGAAATGCAGGTGCCACTTACCAAAAAGCCATGGTAACACTCTTTCATGACATGATGCATGGTAATGTGGAAATATATGTGGATGACATGATTATCAAGTCCCGATAATGACATGGACATCTCTTGGGTTTTAAGCAAGTATTCGAATGCCTACAGAAATATCAATTGAAAATGAATCCAACTAAATGTGCCTTCGGGACAGATTTTGCGAATGAGTTATTATTGGATGACTATAGAGATAGATTGTATCAAGTATGTGAAAGAATGCCATAAATGCCAAATCCACGGTGATGTAGTATGAGCACTGCCAAAAGAGCTTCAAGTGGTGGTTGCACCTTGACCTTTCTCAGCCTGGAGGATTAATGTTATTGGCACTATTCATCCAACGGACATCAATTCATATTGGTGGCTATCGACTATTTCACCAAGTGGATAGAGGCTGTTAGTTTTGCATATGGGACTGAAAGGGTGATCATCCAATTTATCCGAAATAATATCATTTGCCATTGTGGTTTGCCAGAATCTTTAGTGATCGACAATGTGAAGAACATAAACAGCTGCCTGATGGAATAATTATGATCTCAATTCAACATCAATCATCAGAATTCTACTATTTATCGTCCACAGATGAATGGGGTGGTAGAAGCAGCCAATAAAAATATCAAAAGAACTATTCATAAAATGACGAAAACTCATCGAGACTGGCATGAAAAGCTTCCATACGCTCTTATGGCATATCACACATCCACTCGAACATCAACTGGGACAACACCATTCTCTTTGGTATACGGCTATGAAGCAGTCATTCTACCAGAAATTCAAGTCCTCTTCTTACGAATAATAATGGAAGCAGCACCAAACAATGGAGAATGGATAAAAGCTCGCCACGATCAACTATGCCTTTTAGCTGAGAAAAGGATGGCAGCTGTGTATCATTCCCAATGCTATCAAATAAGGATTTCCAGAATTTTCAATAAGCATGTGCATCTAAGAACCTTTCAAGAAGGAGATTTAGTCTTAAAGTGGATTCAGCCCATTCAAGAAGAGGCAAAAGGAAAATTTTCTCCTAATTATCAAGGTCCATACATTATCACAAAGGTGCTGTTAGGCGGGGCTGTAATCTTATTAGAAATGGACGAATGAGATTTCCCGCAACCACTCAATGTTGATGTACTCAAATGCTATTATGCTTGATGTATAATGTATTTAAAAAAACAGAAAGAAGTGATTGCGATTTTGTTTTTAATAAAGATGTTTTTTTATTGCTATTATTCTAAACAATCTAAGAGAAAGCGAATTCTCCCCTTCTATTCTATTGTATTCTTTCATTGAGGATGGCGAAAATCAAAAGAAAAAAATTAAAATTATCAAAAAAATACATATGATCAAAGCGACCATCTCCCCCGTACACACAAAAGCAAGAGGGGGATTCAAATTCTCATCTCCTTGAAATCTTTTTTTTTCTCCTCAAAATCACTGCCCATGCTCACGGCTATTCGGAATGGGGCGAAGAAGACTTTTTAAATTTGAATATGCAATTTCTTTAAAAAAGAGAGAAAATAAAAATCTGGAATAGTAAAAACCCGAAAGGGGGCTATAGCAAAAATGGAAAATCTAGTACAGTCAAAACCCGAGAAGGGGCTGTGAAAAAAATAGAACAAAAAATCTAGCGTAGTCAAAACCCAAGGGGGGGCTACGGCAAAAATGGAAAATCCAGAGCGGTCAAAACCCAAAAGGGGGGCATAGCAAAAAAGGAGATAAATAAAAAAATACCTCTGGCATAGTTCCTTTAGACAAGAAAGGGCTATGGAAAAAATGGATAAACAATAAGAAGAAAGAAAGTCCAAAATACGAGAGAAAGGAAGAAATTGGTAACATATTGGAATTGCAAACGAAGGAAAATGTGAGCACATTGGTTTATGGGGGATCAGCAATAAATTGCGACCGAGATCAATCCTCATTTCTATATCAATCAGATTCCTAAGAGATTCAGACTCAGAGCAAAGAATGGGTCGAGTAATCTTGTGCTAAGATTCTGATGTCAAAAGGAAAGAATGGATGAATGAAGGATCATGCCTACCATTCGATGTGTGAGCCTTTCCTTTTACAAAGCATGTTTGTTTTATTTTTTATTCATTACGCAGAGAAATATAAATGTTTGTGAATATTTCAATTGGTTTGTTTATTATGTTGCAAAGAAATGAAAAGTTGTCTGTGCAGGAACAAACAGGACTAAAAGTGCATAAATATTTCATCCAAGAAAAGCAAAGGAAATTCGTTGCAATAACAAAAACTCAAAAGATGAAAGCAAAATACAAATCAAGGAGGACCCCTTTGACGAGAGAGGTCATCCAAAAGTCAGAGAAAAGTCAGACAAATCTTTCGATAGCGATGGGTCATGGTGGTATCAGTCTCGACTCTGGACAAATCAATATCAACAATGTCGCAAAACATCTCCACAAATGTATGAATCCGCAACAGATCAGAGTAGCCTCCCAAAAAATGGCTTAGAAAAGAGAATCCCCCGCTCAACCTATCTATAGTCCAGAGGTAGATGCCTCTTTCCATGATTAGATCATGGTAGGCTTCCTGCATGAGTTTTTCAAACGCTTGAATCTTGGCTACCTGGTCCCATGCGATGAGCCCAGTGTATCAAATTCTTCCCGAAGGGAGTATCTCTGCAACACAAGATCATCAACTTGATCTTGAGTCTCTCCTAGAATCCGATCAAGATGACCTCTCCAACCTAGCCACAGCTGAAGTGTAGCTAGAGGAACTACGAGCATCATCAACAGCCACCTAAAGGCTACCCATGGTAGCCTCTATTAGGATTTTTAGTGTGTTGGCTATTTTCCTGGGATTTTAGCATGTTATTATGCAAATTGTATTTTAGATTTAAATTATAAAACCATCCAGAGTCATTAGCTTTTCAGGATAATTCTTGGTTCAGGGTAGTGGTAGGTTAGTTCTACACTCTTCGATCCCGGGTGATGATTCGACTCGCCGTGCTTGCTGAGGTCATGGCTTTTGATAGTAATGCTCACTGGTATGGTATTGCATTCATTGCATTTGCATTTTTAATTCACGCATTATCAAAACATTTTTCTAGACCTAGACAATCATTTCATTTTATATCATATATATATATTAACATCTCTTATAAAAATATTTCTATTATTTTTTACTCATTGTGATCAAGATGCCCATCCAAAATCGGTGGCCCATCGAATAAATCTCAGCAACCCAAGTCCATTTCGAATCCAACATCCCAAGCCCAAGTTGAACCCAAAATTAAACCCAGCAAGCCCAAGTCTTCTCAACCCAGACTCCAGCAAACGGGTCTTTCCAAAAAATCATTTCGCATATCTTCCCAAAATCGCCATGGCAATTCGTGAGTTTGCATCAACGGGAAGTTTCCAATCTAATTTCAAAACCTTTCCAAAATCGATTTCAAAACCCCTTCATTTCCAAAATCATTTGTTTCCTAAACCGTATCAATCGATTTCAAAATTTCCCCAAAAAAAAAAGATTGTATAATCACACCCTCGGCAATCGATTTTTAATCACACCCTCAGCAATCGATTTTACAATCTTAGTTTCCAAATCTAATACAAACCCAGTTTCCAAAATCGATTTTCAAATGCACGTATTTGATTCCCAATTTGTGGTTTCCAAATCCGATTTCATCTCATTCGGTTTCAATCTCTTGGTTCCCAAATCAATTTCAAAAATCATTTCCCAATTCCTAAATCGATTCTTTCCTTTTGCGATTTGAAGCACAGCCTATATAGACAGCCATGGATTTAGAGGTTTGAGGTGTGCGGTTTTGATCGAAAAAGTGGGTGTGCGGATTAGATCGAAGAAGTGAGGTGCGAGCATCAGATCGACAAGGAGCAGAAATCGCAGTCGTAGAGAGATCGAGATTCTCGAACACACACATCTCCACGCACATCACCACGGTTTGATTTTCGTTAAGTGATTTTGGTTCTATTTTTTTTTCGATTCCATAGCTACTACGATTTTTGTTTGTGTGCACACATACGCAGAGGATAGTTTTGATTTTCTGGTTTTTCCTTAAAAATGGTTGCTGCGATTGTTTGTTCCTAATTATTTTTTTTCACAGTAGGTAACTGATTTGGTTTTCGATTTCTTTAGTTACATTGTTGAGCCCTAAGTGTTTTCTACATAATACCGGGTGTCGATTGCTGCTGTTTTCTCGCTTTACTTTAATGTTTATTTGCACTGCTTCAATTTATTAATAATCAGATTAACAAATGAAAGATATTTTTTGAAAAGAGAAAATTTACTTTTTAATCGGCAAACCTATTCACCCCCCTCTAGGATTTGCAATGATTCCGCAAACTTTCAGCCTTGATATCAAAAAGTTGTCAGTTCAGGCAAACCAACTCCATGCAAAGGACATCCCGCTCATCTCTGGCAGATGAAGTACGATCACGGGCCTCGTCCCTCTCTTGGAGAAACTAAACAATCTGAATTCGGAATGCATCCATCTAAAGGGTATCTCCGGAAGCTTGCTCAGCTAAAAATGGCATCCATTCCAGCAATGGGATAAGATCTAAGCGAATTGGAAAAAGTGGAGAAGAGTCTATCTCCAACAAAATCTCAGTCAGCAGCCAATCCAAATATGTTCCCGATATGCCCGGAGTATCATAAATCTGCGAAGAAATAATCCACACGTAGTGGTTCCAGAAAGCGGAAGCCTAAGTAAGGAGAGGATGGACGAGGTCTCCAGAAAAATCAAAGTAGTACTTGGCACTCTCAGAAAGCAAAGAATATGGTGGAACATCTATCCTAAGCCCAAATTGCTGCATCACTCCGCAACCAAAATAAGGCATAACCCCTCGGAGGCCAACAAGCGGGAGGAATGCCAGTCCCAAGATATGGACCATAATGGCATAATTGCAAGCGCTGAAAACCCCAATATCCCAGATAATGGTATCGGAGGTAACACTTTCCAAAGATTGGACCGAAGAATCTAGAAACTAGGACACTATGTGCAGATTCTACCGATGAGCGATCATAAGCTGGAGGGCTATGTCTCAAAACCACCTCAGATGAGAAGAGTGGGTGCAGAAGATATGCGCTACAAACCAAATAAAAAGCAATTCGGAACTGCAAAAAAGTTGCGGATCATGTGTAAACTAGTACAAGGTCAAGCTGTGAAAGGTCTCTGCCAGAATAGAAGGAATAACATACTGGCCATTGATCACAGCATCAAAATAAAAGGCCACACATAAGTCAAGCAGCCCGTCGCTACGAGAGAAGAACAAGCCAGCGAGTAATACAAATGCAAATACCCGGAGACGCCAACGAGAGACTGCTCTATCATCAGTCAATCGAGAGAACTCAGACCCCTCAGGGTCATAGCGAGACTCATTACCAAACAGTCCCCATACGAAATCAGGGCAAATTGTCGAAACACCATCCACCTCCTTAATAATCAAAGATGATCTTCTTAGACCTATCAAAGAGTAAAAGGTAGTCCGGGATTTCTTACTAGAAGAAAAGCGGAGTAGGACCTCTAGAGAGGGTCTCATCCTCATCATAAAGTGATACTCCTCAATAGTAGGAGTCAGCTCATGAAGCCCAAAGCGAAAGAGGCTCAGCGAAGGAACCCAATAGCAAATGATGGCTGAAATGAAATCCTAGGCCACCACAACAGAAAGCAAACTAACAAGTCCACCAAATACCTGCTCAAACTGAAGAAGCTCTAAGAAGGTGAAGGAAGTCCACTACATCAAGAGCAAGGCGAGGAAAGCTGCCAAGAAAGCCATCCTATATGGTACATGTGCAAAGACATCAAGATCGGTATCCTTTTATTTTAGCACAAGTGAAAGACACATAATAAAAATTGATAAAAGATAAATTGCAAAATCAGATATATTGATGCGAAGATAATACTGAAAAAATGTGTGCGAGTACATCATAACTGATGCATCATAAAAAAAGAAGAAGAAAAAATGTTGAAATAATAAACTGCAGGAATCAGATATCCCTATTGTGGCTCCTATCAGATCCATCCCTGTTGGACCTAGGTCTCTATCGCCTGTCAACTGAACTACGAGGAGGATCCGTTGCATCCAGCGAAAAAAAAGAAAGGCATTAGAATAGCAAAACGATATATGTCAAAGAGAAAGGAAAGCAGTGAAAAACAATCAAATAATAGCATCTCATCTGATCCTGTGGCAGCTGAGGAATAGAAGGAGGAAAGCCATGTCCTGGTGAATTCCTTGGACCAACTCCACTCTAGCGCATCCAGTACTGGAACTACTAGAACTGCTCATACCGCTCTCTCTCTCTCTCTCTCCATCTCGGCCTACAAGTCGCGATACTGTTGACCAGAAACAAGATCTTTAGAGTCACCCAGGTCTTGGAAAACTGCTCCTGTTTTGCTCCAATCGACTATCCTCCATGAACTAGGGTCGTAGTGGTGAATCATCCAATGAAAACATGACTGAACCATGAAGCATAATCCCCCTCAATTATCCAGTCTTGAACATCGACAAGTCCAGGAGTGGTAGAAAGTGTGTGCATAAAAGTGGGGATAGGGACTGTCTGGAATGCAAATATTGCCAGTCACCTAGTGCCAGCAGTGGTCTCCCATATACAGCTCCCAGGAGGTGAAAGAAAATAAAGCGCACCTATGGCGAGATAGGAGAAGCTCTATGGTATAATCACCACCCTCCACTAAGTGGTGAAAGGGTTGTCAGGTGATCTGGTCAGACGTGATCAGCTCTAGTTGCGAGAAAAGCATAACAAAATCCAGCAGGTCAACAAAGCAGACTAAGGGTCGAGGACAATGAAGTGCTCTCGGGAACACTCCAGGACCCAACGAAGAAATCGACCAAGCAACACTCATATGCTCGTAAGACCACCAAAGCAAAAATGGCCAAAACCCAAGCTGGGTAGGGGAAGGACAACTTCCTCTGTGTCGCATAGCCTAGAGAAAGGTAGCGAAAGTGAAGGAGCCCCAATCAAAGCGAGACTCATCATCAAAATCGACCATGCCAACATAGGCAGCAGGGAACTTAGTGCCATTGTTTCTCAAAAAGAATGACACTAAAAGGAGAAGTAGAAGTCTCCGACAACGCTGGTACAGACCAAGGCCATCCACAGGGTCAATATAGAAAGAAGGCCCTTCGCGTAAAACATAGCATGTGCCTACCTTTCAACTCAAAGCGAGAAATGCCGAGAACGCGGTCCAAATCATCAACAGTCTCGGCAATCCGTCAAATAGGATCACTGCCAAAGCAAAGGCCAGTGATGATTGCCTACTCAATAAAGGTGATACCAAGCTCACAGTCTCATAGGTGAAGAGTGTTGGTCTCACTGAACCAACATTCTACCAATGCAAAAACTAGCATGTGGAGAGCATGGAAAGAAGGAATAGAAAGAAAGTCCCCAAAACGCTACGCTATAAAGAAATCTCTATAAACAAGGCAGTTTTTATTTCAAACCGTAACAGTGTGGAACCAAGCACATCTAAAAATCCTATCGCGAGGGATGGTGTGACACTCTAATTTTTTTTATTAAATTTCCTTAGATTTTTCTGATAATTAAATAAATTTTTATAATTTTCTTAATAAAATTATTAGAGTTTAATGAAAAATTAAACCTTCCCGGGGCTTGATTTTGGATTTCAAGAAATTTGGGAATGCTCAAGAATGGGTTCGGGGATGATTGTCAATGTTCGGGTGATTGTCACGGCCATCTGGCAATCACGTATTTCGAAATATACAAAAAATTAATTATTTTTCTATTTTTATTTTTATATATATTGAAATATGGCCCAACCCTTCATTCCCTATATCGAAATAAAGGTGTTCTGGTGGCCCAAACACTTGTTGTATTTCAATATGCACTTTGATGTGCACATCGAAATGTTGCCTTCTTTCCTTGCCCGATTGTTGCATTTCGATATGCAATGTGCCTTATGTTCAACCTCTCATTTGATGCATTTCGATATTTATCATGACTTGTATATTGAAATGTAACCCTTCTAGTTGCCCCTTCGTTATGCATTTCGATATACACTGAGGTGTATATTGAAACAGAACCCTTTTGTCCACATTCCCTTTGAATGCATTTCAATATGCACATTAAGTGTATATCGATATGCATTCTCTTACCATTTGACCAGAGGAGCTGCATATCGATATGCAAGCTCAGTAAGGGAATTTTTGAAACATCAATTTAGGGTGATATATATCATTTTCACTCGAACCCTACTTTATTCTTACTAGAAAAAACATAAGGAAGGCAACCATAGCCACCTCCCGAATCTCACCTTGTCTCTCTCAACTCTCACCTTCTCTCTAACTTTCCCCCCTCATCTACAAGAAGTTTGGCCTTGAGGCCTTCACAAACGTTGCTTATAACGTCAATATCTAAGCATCTACCATCTCAGATTCTTCATTTGGTAAAAAGTTGAAATTCAAATTTCTCTCTCTCCTCTCTCAAGGTAGAGTTTTGCAAACTTGTATATATATATGTATTTATCTTCTCCCTCTTTGGAACTCAAACAAACGAGATGATGTATGTATGGGATGTCTTGGGTTCTATTCCATTGAAATTGGTAGTGTTCTTGAGTTTCTAGGAGTGTGTTCTTACTCCCTAGAAGATTAATTTCATCATTCTTTGACTAAAACATGAAAGTCCCAAATTTCATTAAACCCTAATTTGTCTACCTTTTGAGATTTTGGGTAAAAGGCATTGTTTGATTGAATTAAACCATGTTGGGTTTATTAGATAATTCTCTAAGCTATTTTAGATATCCCTTGACACAAATTGCTAAACAAGTCATATGGAGTAATAATTTGATATCGAACAAGTCACATTTCACTTGAGTAGTGATAGGTGGAATTAAATTGATCTTGGGTTGGATAAATTATATCGATAACTTCGTTCTCAGTGTGTCGCTACACTCACGACAGTATACAATGGGGGTTTGCACTGGACCCTCCTTACGGGTCGGGAAATACTAGGAAATTTGTATGAGTAGTCTAGCTGACGGGCTTCTACCACAGAATTAGCCGAAACTCTAGGTTCAATTGAATAATTAATAATGCCATTAATTTCGTTAAGGATGGATATTGTGGAACTCGCTTGAATTTGTCAAGAAGGAGGAAAATTATAATCTGATTGGGAATATTCTCGAATGGACACATTGATTGACTTGGCCCTTATATACCTCGAACCCCGTATGCATGCATCATTGACATTATCTATTTCTATACACCCACACTTGAGCACAACATTCACATACATCACTTTGTTTGGATTTCTCTACTAGGCTATGCCTAATACTCTATTTTTAGGTACTGGCTTGACAACTTGATTTGGAATGGAGATTCATGTGATGCGTGAAGACATTTTCTTTGCATTGTCTCCTTTTGTTATAAAGACTTATGTATTTTATTTAATGCCCTAGATGACTGTAATATTTAAACCTTTGTGATTGTAGTTTGGTGATTGTCATTGCACTTTATTTATGCTTATCGAGATATGGAAATATTGGTAGAGGTTTTTCTTATTCTTTTATGCAAAAATGGTTTAAATTTTTTGATATGTTACAATTGGTATCAGAGCAAGTGTTTTCGAAAACCTAGGGACATTGGGAAGACTCTTAGTCTCAATGGGTTCATTGCATTTTGCATAGCATGATATATGGTGTGCTTGTATGCTTATGTGCATAGCATGAGGTCTAAG
>NMUG010003550.1:0-14676 GCA_002855965.1 Monotropa hypopitys
GGACATAGCCTGAGCCCAGATCGTATAATTGGGTCCTTCCATAATGATGGCAATGGGTTATGAAGCCTCAAGACGCTCCATAGTATAAGAAACAACTGAATGAGAGGTATATGATGTGACAGAGTTTTGACGAAACAAATGTCAAAACAATAGAGGTCGTCTAATAGAGTGATAACTAAGACAACGATAACTTGAGTGATAGCTACGGAGAGGATTCCACAAGAAATTTTTCTGATGTGAAGGATCCACTAATAGTGGCAATCACAGAGCATACTTAACTCTTGATGAACCATGGTTATACAAGAAGTATTTCTGATGTGAAAGATCCACTAAGAGTGGCAGTCACAGAGCATACTTAACTCTTGATAGACCGAGAAGGACTACAACAACAATGGCTCTGATACCATGTTAAGAAAAGAGAAGAAATGAGACAATACAAAGAGAGAGAGTTGTATTGAATGGTGTGATTTGTTTACAAGTTAGACATCCTTTTTATACACAAGTGCTAAGTAGATGCTTCCTAAGATTTCCAATGTGGGACTAAGACTAACATATACACTAAGACTAACATATACACTAACACATGACTTGAGTGAAACATTCATTTGTGACCTTATTAGTGCTTTTCATGTAATTACTCATATTGGAGAGTGGGATTGTAATAACTTTTCGTTGGGTCTTGATGAATGGATTCTCATTTCAGTTCGATCCGCTTGCATGACTATGTCTCTCCTTCTTCTCCTTAGCTATCTAAAAAACAATAATTCAAGGAACACGGGGTGCTGGGTGTGTTCCTGAACTGCCTTCGACGAACAAGCCAGTCCTTGGCTCAATGGAGAGGAAAGCCAAAAGTTATTGGAATTTCATGCGTACCTCTAGTTGTAGGGTTTAACTTGCTTTAATATGGTAATTCGTTTGTTCTGCTAATTTCAGCTACATAAGTTGAATTCAATGAGAGCGTATCACCATTTCCATATTTGTTGGACGCTCCTGCAACGGGTTCCTTAATTGTTGGCACCCGTTGCGCCATTAGATGCGTACATTGTGGGATCGTGGTCATTATCCTCTGATACGAAAAGAGAGTCGGCTTCTGGTAGTCGAATGACGATCACATTATTTAATGTCCACACGATCGAGCTCTTTTTGTGAGTTGGTCTGTTTGTTGTCGAGCTCTTCTTCACGTGACTCTCCATGAGTAGTACTTTTCTCCCCGCTATTTTTACTTAAATAATGTACTAGAGAAAGAAATCTCTTGGTATTTGAGGAAAGTCAGTACTCAACAGGTTATGCTTCTCATTTGTTGAGAAATACTTCAATCATCTTTCACAATCATCCCTACTTTATTGGGGTAATCCCATGTAATACACTACTAAGGATAAAATAACGGGCGACTATATCGCACTGTTTATAGCCATTCGAGCACGATTAAGACTAGAGTTATCTCAAACTCCATGGATTTATTGTCTCCTAGACATTATTTATATTTTTTCATATTTAAAAGAGAAATGAAGTGCAAGAAACAAAAGAAAAAGAAACTATACCTCTAAGAGGTGGTAACAACCGAGAAAACGACCCTCCAAATTGGAGGATCGCATTGATATGATGGCCTCCTTGAGGGCCGTAGTACGTGAAGAACCATCTCACCCCCTTACAAAAAAATTGAAGATGCACAAGCCAAATAAATAGATATTTTGAGTATAAGGGGGCTTTGGGACACTTCAAGAACATGTAACCAACTACCCTATCACCACGGATTGTATTGGCTTTCAAGGCATTGATACAAGAGATGGAACATGGAAAATGACTCGCAAAGAGTTAGTCAATGCCAAGAAAATCAACATTTTTAACAAAAAGCATAGGTGGTGGTGGTATAGGTGCACACAAAGTGGAGGGCACTTCGACATCCGGCAAGGAATGCTCATCCCTAAAAATAGACTCTCCAAGAGTATCAATGGACATAGATGCATCAAATACACTAAAAAAAAGTCTCTTGGGGAATACTAGGCATATAAGGCATGAAGGACAAAGTGCAATTAACAACCTCATTCATCCCACTCCTACAATTTGCCTCTAACTCCTCATCACTCTCCTCATAATAATAACTTGAAGTATGCCTTTCGAGAGGGGTGAGAAGAGTGTAAGGTGTGGGGAGTGACCCCATTGCGGCTTGGACCATGAAGAGGGTATTGCCAATCCCCACTTCCAGGTTTTCTAAGAATTCAACCTCCTTGGAGGTAAGGCGTGCCTCCTCTAAAGGGTTGGTGGGAATGACCGACTTAAAATGGGACATTAAAATCCACTTGGCATGAAGCATTAAAGGTTGTGATATTGTTGCAATTTTGAAGAAATTATTGCAAAGTGTCTTCAAGAGGATCCAGGTGCGGTGGTTGGGACTAAAAAGTTTCTTCCGGAGGACAATGGTCATGAAATCCCACGGGTGGCTCCGAATAATAAGACTCGGGAGGAGCCACCTCAACATTGTAGGAAGCATTATTTGTATTGCAACCTTGGATAAATATTTGCAAAGCATCCTCCAAGGTATTTGTACGGCACCCTCAGAGAAATACTTGGGAGATATCCTCCAAGGTAGCCGTAGACGATAGTTTTCATGAATAATGCTCCTCTTGAGACCATTGTCTCGGGTATTGGTTTGTAGGCTCCGGGTAGTAGAATTGGTGGGGAGCCATTTCATTGTGGTAAGAGGGTGGTGGTGGTTCTTGGTAAGACTCACATTTCCTATGAAAATAAGAGTGGTCATGCCACTCTTGGCAAGATGAATCCCGGAATGGAGGATAGGAGTCACAAACTTATTAATCTATGGCTTCCCAAGGGTTTGAATAATCATTCATGGGATAATTGTCAGAAGCCATGGTCAATCAATATCTTTTTTGTTTTTGATTTTGTAAAACAAAAACAAGAAGAAGCAAAATAAAAGGAGATATATACGGCGGAGCAAAAGAAAACTTCTAAACTAGCAAAAACTTAACTCTAACTACAATTCCCGGTAACGACGCCAAAATGATGGTTGCTAATTCTTGTGTCGTTGTTATTAAATATAAATGGGAACCGCTATCTAGACATTAATAATTTATAAACACGAAAATAAACACTCTAACTAGTAAAATGCTTAAGTTCGAGGTCGATTTGCATGGAAATAACAGAGTTGATAGAATTTGCGTTGTAAAGAGGTTTTGATTTGCAAATGAAGCAGTAGGACGCTAACCTTTATTTTTTTTAAACCTAAGAAAACTAAAGCACAAGAAAAGAAAACTAAGTTAAACTAAGCAGAATGGCTACGGGGGTTCTAACACCTAACCTAGGTCATGCTAGACTTCTCCAATATCCCATGACAACGCGAATAAGGGATCACATCTTCGAACCTTCCACATAATGTTTGGCTATCAAGCACCTGTCACGTGTCGAGAGATGACATGGAAACTAGAATTCGGTTCTCTATGCCAACTTACACCTTGGGCGACATAGCTTAAAGCATGGAGTGTACATGACACAAACCGTCAAAGAGGTTAACGACCCTTGGTTGGACCTGAGGTGATATCCACATGCCCCTAACCACTATGATACCTCAAGACTACAATTCACTAAAGATTAGATGGTTTCAAGGGGAAATTTCTCATTGGGACATTTTGTCGAACAGCTAGTGGGACATCGCACCAAGCATGGGTTGATTGTCTACAATCCATCAAGATGATTAACACTACTAAGTTTAGACTCTAGGAATGAACTCAATACACCCTAATCACTACATTCAAGCCCAAATCATGAAGGGAGTCAATACAGCACAAGACTTGGGGTGGTAGTCACTCCATGGACAAACCAAGGAGGTTAGCCCTCTATTATAACTATTCCAAGCACAACAATCACAAAAACATAAGGAAAACAATACATGAAAATATTAAAACAAAATTCCATTCAACTTAACCCATCAAACAAAGTACATAAATAGAGAGAGGGAGAAAAACCTTACAAGGTTTGTGAAGACAAAAACTCTAAAACTCCATGGAAGATCCTTGGAATGAAGAGAAAAGGAGAAGGAGAAACATGGAGGTAGAGAGAAACTCTTCCCTCCTTAAAACCCTAAAACTATATAAAAGATACATATTTCGGATTACATATGGGTATATATACTTCCATACAAAAAAGACCACAATACCCTTAATGAGGGCTGAAAAACTACAGAAAACAACCTTCTGGAACAGAGGGACCGGTCTCCGTACATATGGGGGACCGGTACCCATAGCATTTGAAACCTACTTCCCAAATGGAGGGACCGGTCCCCGTACATGTGGGGGACCAGTACCCTTCCTCAGGATGGATCCTTTGAAGCTTTGTTGCTCCTTGGCTCTTCCGGGTGCTTCCTCAAGGTTCGGGTGGTCCTGGGGCTTCCAAACTCATCCGGGGATCGCTAAATAACCTAAAAACATACAACAACTACAAAACAAGATTAAAACAAATATAAACTAAACATAACTAATCTAAAAAATAAACATAACGGAAGAGGAGAAGATAGGCACACTAAAACTACAAAGTTGTGTGTCTATGACATCCCCAACTTAGCATTTGCTAGTCCTGAGCAAACTCACACTAGGACTCGATCTAACTGACAACGGAGAAAGTAAAGGGATAGGTCCTTTGAACTATCAGTCAACCCCGGTAGGATGAGTAGGATCTCGTGAGGGGTTTTAGCAATGATCACCCACAAAACATAGCAAACAACTTTTACATGGAATCCAAAACATGCAAGGAAAAAACTCAAAACATAAAAAAGAACATGGATCCTTAAAAAGACATGCAGAAACCAGAGTTCACAATGCTAGAAAATGTAAGAGCAAGTCATAACACCAAAATCAAACATATGTTTGCAAGGCTTTTCATCACAAGTGACACACAATCCAAAAATCTATCAAGACGTAGTCTCGGCTTCAATACTCGTTGTGTCATGCATTCAACAAAATAAGACATTTGAAACATGGGTGCATACTCAAACTCTCATATGTGCGGACAGAAGATATATATAATAAAAATCAAAACATTCTGCACATTATGATGTGAAAGAGGCTCTATATAAGTGGATAGGATCTCCTGACTAGGAATGTATAGGAAAGGGAACATGTTTTTTTCTAAATCAACACGACACAAGTGATTGTTGCCCAAAGGATCAAATAAGTCTTTCCGGTTATGACGTTAGATAAGGGAAATGTATCGGACTAAGAGTTTTTTACATTGATATGCTTTAGAATAGGCGTTGCAAAAGTAGAGGGAAAATAAAAAATAACTTGCTTCTCATTTTATTTACTTTTCAACTACGCCTTAATCATTTTTCTATTTCTCAATCTCCAATACATCCCAACAATTTGAAGAACAATATGTTTCTTCTTTACAAATAATTAGGTGACCCCCAAACTTTTATGGATTCCAATTTTTGGAATTTTCTATTATTTTTCTAGGGGAAAGTGATGTAGGACAAAGGCCTACATGTACTATGAGCAGAGTTGAGAGGAGTGCCGAGAAGATTTTAGCACCAACAGAGCTGATTACCTCTTTTGTTCATTCAGCCGCACAGCGCACACCACATACCGAGTTGCCTACCCGCACATCAGATGCCGAGCTGCCACCTTTGCCACCTGCTTACAAGAACTTCAGCACAGCTCGGACAGTCCAGACCGTACCAGTTCAGCACGGCAACCCACGTCAACAAGACCTCAATAGCTGCACCTCATCTCGGCCGCATTCCCGCAATGCTACTGGAACAAGACCACGCGGGGACCACCCGACATCCTCTGACAATTCTGTTATTACTTTTCAGATTCTTTTAGGATTGTACAAATTGTAATCATTAGCTAGGGTTACCTTTTTTTGTTTGCCACCATTTATTTTAGGGTTTTTCGTTGTATTCCTTATTGGCTATATAAGCCTAACGATGTACAAACCAAACAACTTTTTGAAAATATTGAAAACCCCATTTTCGAACCAGAGCTCATCTCTCTCGTTTTTCAGGTGGATTCCTGAGCTTGCTGGTGGATTTCAGTGCTGTTAGGTGGATTCTTAACACTTCTACCAGACTACGGTGTTAGTTCGACCATCTCATTACATATTACAGTGTTAATCTGTCCACCTCTCAACGATTCTGTTTCCCAGAATCGTCCCCTACCTCACTTCCCCACTACATTCTGCATCAGTTGATATCAGAGCCTACTTCCAATGGACGATGCTCCGGAAGATCGATCAACAATGGTGGGAGACTTGAGGATTGTTCAACAGGAGATGTGTGAACTATGCGAACTTGTTGAGCACCTCACCAACGAGTTTGCTCGTGTTCAGGTCCGTCAAGAGCAGGCCCAGGTTTTCCCTGAACCTGTGGGCCAGAATGGTTTCCAAGAAGAGTTCCTCGTCATTGTCATGTGCCTGAAGTTCTATCAGACTCAGACAGTGATGTCGATGAGAGGGTCCTCAACTACGGAGACCAAGGAAGACCTACTGAGAATAGAGACTACCGGATGAAGGTGGAGTTACCTTCTTTTGATGGGTACTTGGATGTTGAAGGATTTCTCGTCTGGATAACAAAGGTTGAATGTTTTTTCGATTACATGGGTATCGAAGAGTAGAAGAAGGTCAAGTTTGTGGCCTACCGTCTCAAGAGTGGAGCGTCTGCCTGGTGGGACCAGTTACAGATGTCCAGGGCACGACAGAACAAAACCCAGATACGTTCATGGCCAAGGATGAAGAAGCTACTAAAGAATAGGTTCTTGCCTGCTAACTACGAGCAACTTTTGTTCCAGCACTATCAGAACTGCAAGCAAGGACTCAGATCGGTCAGAGCCTATACAGAGGAGTTATACAGGTTATCTTCTCAAAATGATCTGGTAGAGACTGACAACCAACAGGTAGCTAGGTTTAACAATGTCCTACGCCTGCCTATCCAAGACAGTGTAGTGCTTACTCTCAATGAGGCTATTGAGCTAGCTTTACGGGTTGAAGCCCAACTGGACAAGATCAACGCGAGAGCTCAGAAGTTTAGCAGGACTATGACAGGAGGACATGTGTCAAGTGGAAAGATGGAGCTACCAAGTCAGACAAGTGGTAGCGCAGCTAGTTGAGGAGCAGCCGCATGGAGATCTAATACTATGCCGTTAGTGCAGCAAAGTAGCAAATAGGTCGTCGCACCCCCAAAGGCTACGCCAAGCCCTTACACACCATCTTCCCAGTCTATCAAGTGTTACAGGTGTGGAGAGCCAGGTTATCGCTCTAACAATTGCTCGAACAGATGAGTTGCCAACCTTGCTCTACAAGGAGATGAAGAGGACGAGCTGGTGGAAGACCAGACCCAAGAGTTTGATGAGGAAGAGGTGGTGGAAACTGATGAGGGAGTGGTTCTAGTTGTCCACAGATTGCTGTATTCTCCAAGGTTAGAAGCTGAGACCTAGAGTCACAATATCTTTCGCACTCGCTGTATAGTGGGTCAAAGAGTGTGAGAGCTGATTATTGATGGAGGGAGCACGGATAACATAGTTTGTCAAACAATGGTGGACAAGCTTCAATTGAAAATAGAAGCTCATTCCAATCCGTACAAAATTGGTTGGATTAATGATGGTGGAGAAGTCAAAGTAAGTGAACGTTGTACGGTACAACTTTACATTGGCAAGAAGTACAAGGATGAGGTGGTTTGCGACGTAGTGGATATTTCAGCTTGCCGTTTGCTGTAGGGACAACCTTGGCAATTCGATGTTGGTTCTACCCACAATGGTTGTCTCAACACTTACTCTTTCATGCACAGATTACTTTGGTTTTCATGGGAGGACAGAAGCCTAGAGAGACCAGCACTGCCAGCAAAACTCTACTAGTGGTGCCAGAGTTGGGAAGAGTATAGCTGGAGGAACATGAAGTTCACGTGGTGGTTGTAAAGGGAGAAGGTCCAAAGACGACCAGCGTACCTGCCGAACTAGAGCCCATTATTGAAGAGTTTAGCTCGGTCCTTTCAGACGAGCTGCCAAACGGACTACCTCTAGCGCGGGACATACAACATCAGATAGACCTGATCCCAGGATCACATCTCCCAAACTTACCGCACTACCGGATGAGCCCAACAGAGCATGACGAGCTGCAGGCCCAGATCAGTGAGCTAATCAGGAAGGGGTTTCTCCAAGAAAGTATGAGCCCATGTGCAGTGCCCGCACTGCTTACACCAAAGAAGAATGGGAGTTGGAGAATGTATATTGACAGCCGAGCTATCAATAAGATCAACATCAAGTACCGTTTCTCCATTCCCCAACTTGAGGATATGTTGGATCAATTGTCAGGTGCTACAATCTTTTCAAAGATGGATCTAAAGAGTGGCTACCATCAGATCAGAATCTGCCTGGGAGATGAGTGGAAGACAGCCTTCAAGACCAAGGATGGCATGTACAAGTGGCTTGTTATGCCATTTGGGTTGTCTAACGCTCCAAGCACATTCATGCGGCTTATGACCCAGGTACTCCGACCTCTTATTGGAGCCTGTGTTATTGTTTATTTTGATGACATCCTAATCTATAGCCGTAGTCGACAAGAACATCACCAACACCTGAGACATGTCTTGGTATTGTTGAGAGACAATAGCCTTCACGTCAACTTGAAGAAGTGCAGTTTTTTGACCAACAACTTAGTGTTCTTAGGCTTTGTGGTCAGTGCGGATGGGCTGATGGTTGATCAAGAGAAAGTCCGAGTAATTCAAGAATGGACAACACATACATCTGCATACAATGTGAGGAGTTTCCATGGTTTGGCTACCTTCTACAGGAGTTTCATCAAGGACTTCAGTACCATTGCGACGCCAATGACAGAATGTTTAAAGAAGAAGCAATTTGACTGGACTAGTGAAGCTGAGCAGAGCTTTGCCAAGCTCAAGGAGAAACTCTCCTTAGCACTGATTTTAGCTCTGCCCAATTTTGATAAGTTGTTCGAAGTTCATACGGATGCCAACTACATTGGAGTTGGAGCTGTTCTATCCCAGGAAGGCCGACTAGTGGCTTATTACAGTGAGAAGCTGAGTGAGGCGAGAAAGAACTGGACTGTTTATGAGCTAGAGCTCTACGCAGTTATCCAAGCTCTGAGAGTGTGGGAGCATTACCTCATTCATCAAAAGTTTGTACTCCACACTGATAATAAGGCTTTAGAGTTCCTGAATAGCTCAGCAAACATCAACAAGAAGCACGCCAGATGGATTGCCCGTGTCCAAGCTTTCAAGTTTGTTCTGAACCACACCACACTAAAATTGAGTGTCGTTCCCATAGCCTTCTGAAGTGCTTTCCAGAATCTTGACACAAATCGTGGGTCTCTGTCTAACGTAATGGATACTGGCATTCCGTGAAGTCGAATAATCTCTCGCAGATAAGTAGACGCCATCTGGTCCATCGAATACGTATTCTTAATTGGAATAAAGTGCGCTGACTTAGTCAGTCGATTGACTATGACCCATATTGCGTTGTTGCCTTTGATTGATCATGGAAATCCAACAACATAATCCATCGTAATATCCTCCCACTTCTATTTTGAAATAGGTAGGGGTTGAAGTAATTTAGCTGGTCTTTGTCGCATTGCCTTTACTTGTTGACACTCCAGACATCTTGTAACGTACGCCGCTATGTCTTTCTTCATGACCTTTCACCAATATGATCTCTTCAAATCTTGGTACATCTTCGTCTGCCCTGGATGAATCGCAAACTTCGTCTTGTGGCCTTGATCTATAATCTTTCGTTTGATTTCTTCTTTACCAGGTATGCATAATCGTCCTCTAAATTTGAGAATGTCCTCTTGAAAAGTAAACTCCCCTTGATCGTTGATGTTTTCTCGAGAATGGATGGTTCTACGATAATCGTCGCAAGATGCATTAGGTATGAATCCTCTGGCTTTCTGCTAAGTGCATCTGCTATCACGTTAGCCTTCCTAGGATGATACTGAATATTGATATCATAGTCCTTCATAAGCTCCAGCCATCTGTGTTGCCTAAGATTCAGCTCCTTCTGAGTAAATACGTACTTCAAGCTCTTATGATCGATGAAAATATCGCAAGTAACTCCGTACAAATAATGGCGCCAAATCATGAGTGTGAAGATAACTGCTACGAGCTCGAAGTCATGTGTAGGATAGTTCTTGTCGTACGTATTTAATTGTCGCAAAGCATAAGCAATCACCTTCCCATCTTGCATCAAAACGCATCCGAGTCCTTTGTGTGAAGCATCACTGTAGACTGTAAACTTTTCTCCTCCATTAGGTAGAGTTAGAAATGGTGCTATTGTAAGCCTCTTCTTAAATCCTTGAAAACATTTTCACGTTCTTGAGTCCAGATAAAAGGTTCCCCTTTCGTATGAGTTCCGTCATTGGTACCACAATTTTCGAAAAATCTTTGACAAAGCATCGATAATAACCGGCGAGTCCAAGAAAACTACGAACTTCAGTTACTGAGGTTGGTGCTGGCCACTTGATCATCGCTTCAATCTTCTGGGGATCCACTAAAATGTCTTTTTTGTTGATGATGTGTCCAAGGAAATGGACACTCCCGAGCCAAAATTCACACATACTAAATTTTGCGTATAACTTCTTCCTTCGTAGAATTTGTAAAACCGTTGCCAAATGAGTTGCATGGTGCTCTTCGTTCTTTGAGTAGATCAGGATATCATTGATAAATACGATCACGAAATCGTCGAGATAGTCGGTGAAGATTCGGTTCATGAGATCCATGAATACTGCTGGTGCATTGGTTACTCTGAATGGCATAACTAAAAATTCGTAATGGCCATATCTGGTATGAAAAGTGGTCTTTTCCACATCTTCTGCTTTGACCTTTAGTTGGTGATATCCTGAGCATAAGTCGATCTTCGAAAATACTCGAGCTCCTTGTAATTGATTGAATAAGTCATCGATACGTGGTAATTGATACTTGTTCTTGATCGTAATCTTGTTCAGCTCCCTATAGTCGATGCATAGCCGCATAGTTCCATCTTTCTTCTTTACAAACAACACCGGCGCTCCCCATGGTGATGAGCTCAATCTGATAAAATCCTTGTCCACCAAGTCTTGTAATTGAATCTTCAATTCTTTAAGTTCAGTCGTCGCCATTCGATAAGGTGCCTTAGATATTGGTTGAGAATTGGGTATGATATCAATAGAGAAATCTATTTCTAGATCGATCGGTATGCCTGGTAATTCCTCAGGAAATACATAGGAAAAATTCTGAACTATCGGAATATCGGATATTGCAGATTTTCTTGCCAAAGTTGTAGAGATACTATAGAGATACCCCCGACAACCTTTATTCAAAAGTCGACGAGCTTTTGCAACAGAAACAAAGCAGGGTGGTGTAACAACCTTCTCCCCTTTCAGCTTCGTATCTCCACCTTTAGGCTCTTCAAAGGTAATCAACCTTGAAGTACAATCTATTTTCGTATTATACTTGGATAGCCAATCCATACTGTTGGGGGGTAAGCCTTTTCAGTAGTGGATTCTGGCGATGAGCGGCGGAGCTGAGTGGCTGGACCTGGCTGCACAGAGAACAAACGTTAGGCTACCGGCAGCGTCGCCGGTGGACCCTCCGATGGCAAAGTCAGCAAAGAGATTGTAGAGAGAGAAAGTAAATGGGCAGAGCTTTGGTTAGTGAGAGAGTGTGTACCATGCATTGAATGCCAAGCTCCTTATATAGGACATCGAAGAGTGCTGGATACGCGCTTCGGCGCGAGTGAACTGGGGTGGCAGGTCATGAGGCAGCATGCCTGTCTCCTCTGAGTGTCTGAATGTGTGGCCGACCGGTCGGCCCCGACAGTGTCAGGCGGCGCCGCCTGACAACATTGGGCGGCAGAAAAGCTGACTGAGCGTGCCTGACATTCTGCGGGAATCACGGAAAAGATGATTATGTGTCAGGCGTGTGTCTGACATGTGCGCAAAACCCGGGATACTGTCCCCGAGGGAATATCCGCTGTGAACAAGGCATCTTGTCCTGTCTGGCCGAAGCGACATGCTTCGGCACTGATGGTTTCTTGGTCGGGCCGTCCTGGGCTGAAGGACTTCTGCGTAGAAGTGATTCTAGGAGAGCCATCACGTCGGTCCTTGCTCTGCTCGGTCGTATGACCTTTACGGCTAGGCTCTTCGGCTAGGCTCCTCCTCTGGGCTTTGAGTCTCCGGGCCGGAGAGAGCCCCAGAGAGACCCTGTGTCGGCTAAGATCTCTTCGGCCGCATGTTGGCTGGCCTGAGCTGTGGTCCTCCCGGTGGAGGTCGTGGCTCCGGCCTACAGAGAGTTCGGCCCCCAACAATAGCCCATCAACCCCTTTGGCCAGGCATTTTGGCTGAAGCGGGGTTGACTCGGTGCCGATAGGTTGTGTAGGTGCCGAAGAGAGGAGCGTTGGACCACTGATTTGACTTGAGATTTGTTCTGACATCATTTAATGAACCGTCAATTTTGAAATTGCTGACGTGTCGCGCTCTGGAGAGGTGGCGTCTTGTCATGACGTCGCGCGGACAAATGTCGCCTCATTGGTCTCCGTGCGTCAGATCTGGCGGTTGTACAGCGCTACGTGTCATGCAGCGGTTGGGTGGAGCTGTGGCTGATGGGACAGCGTGCTGATGCGTTGTCAGGCGTGCAGCGCCGGCACAACTTCCGAGGCAGCGCAATCATTGCGGGCGCGAGGTGATCGTCTGGACCGGGATGGCCGGTCAACCGGTTTTGGGCTCCAGTCTTCCTCCTATAAATAGGAGACTTAGGGTTTTTCAAACCCTTCCCGCTCATCCTGCTCTCTCTCTCTCTCTAGGCGATTTCCGGCGACCGTTCGCAGCTCCTCCGGCCACCGTCTTTCTTGCTCCCAACGCTCGTTCGCCAGGCTTTCAGCCCCTTTCTTCATCTCAGGTAACCTCTGAGCTCCGTCTTCCCCATTTCTACAGCTTCCTGCTCGCTTTCCAGGTCGTTTTTGCGACCTGTTGATCGCCGCTGGTTTTCTCCCCGCCATTGAAGGCCTGGAAGCTTTTGGCTAGCTTCTGGGCTTTTTGGCTGTCGTGGTTGAGTCCGTTTTTACCTTCGCATCGATTTTGCGACCTTCTCCTGGTTGGGGTGCATCTTCCCTGCCATTTTCGTGGCCTGGAAGCTTTCTGTAAGTTTCTGGGCCCTATGGTGAGGAAGATGAATACTGACCGATATAGGCCGAGCAGAACCGAGCCACCTTCCTGTGCTTCGTTGCATAGGTTGATGACGGACCGACTAACTATGCCCTCTTGCTTGTGTTCTTTTCAGATCCAACTGATGGCGCCGAAGAAGCGGTCCGATAAGTTCAGGCGGCTCGTGGACACTCCCGAAGACGTCTGGCACTTCAGGGAGGAGTATGAGATTCCAGTCGACGTCAATATCCTGCTGGGCCCTGTCGGCTACAAGGAACAGGGGCCGCAGCACGCCCTTATTCCTATCGTCGCCATCGCTGAGGAGGGAGTCTGGTTCCCCTTTCACCCAATTCTTACCCAGTTCTTTGGCTCTCTGGGTATTACGCTGTTCCAAGTGACAGTAAACACCTTCAGGATTCTTCTGGGTGTGACCAAGCTGAACGAAACCCTTCCGCCGGCCAACCGGCTCACCTTTGACGATATCTTCGGCTCTTACTTTATTGGATACAACCAAAATTCCAAAAAGTATTATTTTGCCCGGAGACCTAGTCAAACCGGGCTAATTGCCGGCTTGCCGGACTCAGATAAATACGCCGAGGACGTTCTGATCGTCTCCGGCCATTTCTTCATTCCCCTTCATCATGGGGGAGGACATGTGTTTACCGTGCCCTTTCTGGAGGGTGTCCCCGGTAAGCTGTATTCCGTCGGCTTGACTTTCCTCTCAACTGATCTTTTGGATTTCTAACCTGCTTTTTTCCGTGCAGACACCGGAGTCCTTAGTGGCTGCAAGAACGCGGCCGACGTTGATAGAGTGAAGGCATTTTCTGCTCTGTCGGAAGCCAGGTGCTGGGCCCCGACCTTGTTGGAGTACCGTCCATCTTATACTCATATGCTTCGGCCACATCCTCCCCAGGCCGAGCCACCTGCTAGGCGTTCAGCCGAACCTTCCGCTACTCATCCAGCCGAACCAACTCCAACGCCGTCTATCGAGGAGGTAGAGGTAGAAATGGGGCCCAAGAAGGTGATCAATCTTGAAGACGACTTCCTGGCCGATGAGATGGAGGGCCTAGACGTTGAGCCCGTGGTGACCATTCTGAAGGAAACGGGGCCGACAAGAGGCCGCTCCGGTGAAATCATGGAGACGTTGCAGAGGGCTCACCGGGAGAAGAGGCCATGGACCGAGGAAACGGTTCAATCGGCTGAGCATTCTTCGGCTACTGCTCAGAAGAGTCCTGTCCGGGATCCCGCGGCGAAGGAGACGGCGCAATCCTCCCAGCAGGAGATAATTCCATTTGAGCCGAAGCTATCTTACGAGGGCCTTGTTCCCGAGATGGGGGACACGCTGGAGGAGCGCCCCGGCCTGGCGCTAGCTCTGGCCCAGGCCTTCACTTTGCCGAGGGAGATGGAGCGCCTCCCCAAGGGCCCCCGGTCCTGTTTCTGCCGGATGATGTACTACAGCGGAATGGTAAGCATCTGTCATGTATAACCTGTTCCCTTCGGCATTTGCATTGGTAACTTGTGTTTTTTGCAGATGATGCACGC
>NMUG010003551.1:0-14676 GCA_002855965.1 Monotropa hypopitys
ATGCAACGAAGATCAAAGAAGTGAACTAGAGATTACAATGATTCCAATAATCGACACAAAGTAGCAAGAGAGAAATAGAAGAATACCTGTGAAGCGTTGCTCTTCTTGCTTGGATTGTTGCTTCTCTTTGAAACTCTTTTTGGATTTTTTTCTTTTTAATAAGAGAAAGAAAAATAAAAGAAAAATAAATACTAAAAAATTCAAAAACAAATCACCGTAGTCCCCGACAATGGCGCCAAAATTCTTAATGGAAAATCCGTGTCGTTATTATCGGAATCTGGTCTAGTGCATTTAAATTTATAAAACGAGAACAAACTACTCTAGCTAGTAGAGTGGTAAGCTCAAGGTCGAACTCAGGGACTAGTCGGATCAGTTAATTGAATTCTTCGTATTTAATGAGAAAATAAAATGAAATTGGAATTGAAATAAAAAATCATTAAAAGTCAAGAGATTTGAAATTGAACTGAAGTGATTGTCGAATTACTTAAGAAACTATGAAATAAATTAACTAAAGAGGAACATGGTCATTGTTTCACACTTAAGGGAATTGGGAATTTAGATTTAATTTAGTTCACAAGACTTACCAAAGTTAAAACATTGTGGTAAAGTCTCGGAGGATATTCTGATATAATCTTTCACTTTTATAACTCAAGGAATATTTACAGTATAACATCGAGATATTCCCCGGAAAATATTCGTTTGAATTCAATCCTCAATTGGTAACTCAGAATATATCCACAGTAGAAACATCGGGATATATTCCGGAAGATATTCGTTGATAACATGAATTGGTGAAATCTCTTACACAGAAATTACTTACAGTAGCAACATTGAAGTAATTTCCGGATGTTTTTCTATTGAAGATCAATAAGAGATCCACACTTGATTAGAGGAAAATTAGTGAATCACCAAATTAAATATAATTCCACTACCCTTAAGTGATTCACAATACCATGTCCCTAGAGATCTAGCCACACATGATGGTGAAAACACTAATAACATATATAGATCTAGAATCCTTGAAAGCCATAGGACTAAAACTTGAAAAAAATTGAAAACAAGTACTTCTATATAAACTTCAATGAACAAAACAAGATTTAAACATGTTCTTACCAAGAGAACAATCCAAAAACAATGAGAATCAAAGAGAACAAGTTGTAAAAATGTCCAAAGCCTTCAATCTTCTTCCACAAGAACCATAGTAGCCTCCCTAGGGTTTGATTATGAGCAAATTATGTCAAAAGTCCTTTTAGCAAGCCTAATCCCAGGTATATATACTTCCACCACGTTTTGGCCCATATAATACCCTTAATGAGGGATAAAATAGTCATTAGGAATCAATTAGAACTTAAAAGAACCGCCTTAGAAATTTCTGTGCGCGATAAGCGTAACCGGTTACGCTAAAAATGCCGTAACCGGTTACGATCAAGCTTTCTTCGAGTCCTCTTCTGCTGAGCGTAACCGGTTATACTCTAGTCTTCAACCGGTTACGATGTCCTCAGTTTCTGCAGTCTTCCCTCTGGTGTCCTCTTTGGCTGGGCTTAACTGGTTACGCCTGATTTGTTCTAACCGGTTACACCTGAATTGTTCTAACCGGTTATGCCTGATTTGCTCTAACCGGTTATGGTTGCTGCACTTGTCACTTACAAATTAGTTTCTTCTCTTCTCCCAATGTCCCGGCTTTCATCTTAAACCTCCAAGTATTGTTCTCCTCAGTTCCCGGATTTCTCAATTGGCTCAAGATATTGGAATAAAGTGCTAAAAACCTGTAAACTAATAAAAATCTACAAAAACACCATTGAGCGCAAATATGTACAAAAATGGGTTAAAAAGACATAAAAGATATCTACAAGAGACGAAATAGACATGCTACACAAGTGATTTAGCTTGTCTATCAGGTACTGGGGGATACCCCAAATTGATATTGTGCGTAGATGCACCGTGTGCGGGGCACACAACTATTGCCTATAGTAATAGATATTTTTAGGACATAGGATGCTCAAATCTTTTGAAAAGGAGCTTCCGTCCAAAGTATTATAAGTATGAATTATGCATAGGATACATTGGTTTGAAAATGAAAAAGGATATGCGGGTCCATGTGTTTTGAAAGAGGATTGTTTTATGGCTTTGTTTAAGTCATTTGTATGAGATGTATCTTTCCTTTCATATTTTTAAAGTATTTCATACTTATGCTTACCTTGTGTTTGGAACTTGAAATATTATATTCATACTCTGGTTTCCTTGTATTGTTTATGCTTAGAAATCAGGTAGCGATGAGTAGTGGTCCACTATGAGGCTAGAGGTTGATGGCAAGGTTGAAAAAGAAGTTCTTTGCTAGCTTGTGGCTAGATGTTGCTATTGTGGTTGTTGTAGTAGTACTTGGGTTTGTAGAAGTACCTTGTGTTGTCATAGTACTTGGGTTTTATTTTACTTAGACTTGTGATGGAACATCTTTGTTTTGGTGTTAGTATTGCCAATTGAGATTTAATTATGGTTTATTCAAACAAAAATTTTATTTCGCACTTTCTTTAAATGGTCATTTGAGTATGGGGTATTACAAATAGTGACGATGCATCTTTTCCTATGAAGGACGATTATTCATTAAGTTCCTTATTCAACAACATGTATCACCGCTATATTTGAGCACATGCATAAACCAAGTTCACTATCATACGTGCTTAACATCACTTTACCAACCACTTACATCCTTATAGAGGATAAATGTATTTTACAACACTAAGGTGAAACATATACACACCCAATGATTAACATATTTTCACTTGCCCGAATGCCAGTCCAATTGGCTATATTTGTTGTTTATAAATATTTCTGCCCATACTGGCCACCTTAGGATATACACAAGCCTATTGGATCTTATGTCGAGGTGCCAACACTAGCCACCTTAGGCTATACACAAGCCTCTTGGCAAAACTATCGAAATGTCCACACTGGCCACCTTATAAGTATTATTACTTATTCTTCCCACACTGGCCACCTTAACACATTATACACGTTCCATACTCCATATTCATAATATAGACATAAGAAGTATAATTCCCAATCACACAGACTTATATAGAAGATGCAGTCCAATTTATAAGTCACGTTAGAATACAAAAGCTCAATTGAAGTCATACTCTATGTCATTAGACACTAACTCTTCCAATCAACAACATCAAGTAGCATAACGTGCATATGCAAGTATCACGATAGAAATATAGACATACTCTTAAAGCATCTTATTTTTTTCGATAAACCACTCTTGGTTTTCCGGTAACTCAGTTCTCCTGGTTTGGCTGTCTAATATTTTGGTCTTGTATTCCCGATAAATCACTTCTGATCTCCTGGTAATTCAGATCTTCTAGTTAGTCAGTTATGCTTGTTTAGTTATGCTTTTCTCGTAAATCGTGTAAGTTCTTCCGGTGTTACTTCTCTCTGTTTAGTCTGTTTAGTGTATCATTTGTGTATTCCTGGTAAAGCATAGTTGGTCTTCCGGAAATACACATTGTTTTTTTGTCTGTGCTATGTTCTTGTTCCATTCTGCTGCCTATATATGTAAACTTGAGTCTGTACTTTGCATATATGAAAAATATTCTGATCAATAAACAAAAATAGTTTTCCTTTGTTTTTATTTGTTATTATGGTATCAGAGCTTCATCAAGACTGAATGCCTTATTCAAGATCCCGTATCAAGAATCAAGAATTCAAGGATTCTTCTAGCTCAAATAAAGATAACGAATATAGCAATGGTATCTGAGTTTCTTCCTCAATCTTTGATGTTTCATGTTGCAAACTTTTAGAGCTTTATCATAATCAAACTCGATTCCACAAATTTCTTTGCATAGAAAACTCAGGTTGAAACATCCCTATATGCTAACTTATTATCTATAATGATTGATGAGTCTCATGACATACCTGTTTCTGAGTTACAAGACATTTCCGGGAGAAGAATTTCTAATCCTAATTATCAGAATTGGGAAATTACAGATAAGATGTTACTCTCATGTCTTCTTGCAACTCTTACCCCCTCTATTTTACCTTACATTATGGGGTGTCATCATGTGCTAGAATTTTGGCAGAAACTAAAGGAGAAATATAGTTCCTTATCAAGAACACATGTTATGGATTTGAAAAGTAACTATATTCAATCAAGAATTCTACAAGAATAGAAGAATATCTAGACAAGGTAAAGGGAATACTACAGAAACATGAAGCATCTAACTCTCACATTAAAGATGAGGATGTTATCTTACATGTTCTTAATGGTCTTCCTGAAGAAAATGTTCGTACATTCAAACAAGCCATTATAACAAGAAGTAAAGAAAAACCCTTGTCCTTTAATGGTTTGTGTTCTCTGTTGATGGCAGAAGACCTATGTAAAGAAAACTTTGAAACTCATACTCTTCTTATGTCTCAACCTATCGTTGGTCATTAAACTAATCATTAGGAGAATCAAAGACCTGTTGTTTCTCACCAGTCTCCTTTGAAAGCTGAATATCAAACCTCACAGTTCTTGATACAACCTAGTCAAGATAGATCTAACACATCTTATCATGGCAATAACAACTATGGAAGAAATAGAAGGTATAGAGGTAATAATAGAGGCAACAGTACAAACTCAAATCCCTGTTAAATCTGTGGAAAGAATAGCCATCTTTCATACAAATGCTGGTTTAGACAAAATCTTGATTATAAACCTCCATCTCAAAATGTCAACAGCATCAGCAATATTGGTTCTTTCAGACCCCAAGTATTCATGATCAACACTAATGGATCTTATATGATTCCTCAACAGTTCATGAATACAACAAATCATAAAGGAGGGAATAACTCAATCTTTTATCCTTCTCAATGCCAAGGTAATACAAACTCTAAAGTAGCCTTGAATTTTCAAAATACTCCATGGTATCGTAACCCAGGAGCTACTACACATGTCACCAACAATGTTGGTAACATATCCTTACCTTCACAAAATTAGTCTAACAATGTCATGGTGAGTAATGGTCAGTTTATTCTTGTATCCATCATAGGTAATGGACACATCTCTCTCCCATCTCATGATTTATATCTCAAAAATGTACTTCATGTTCCTAAGATTTCTTACAATTTTCTATCTATTTTTCAATTTGCATCAGATAATAATTGAAGAATTATATTTGATCCTTTTGGCTATATGATTCAGGAACTAAGTACCAACAAAGTTATTCACAAGGGTCCTTTCCAACAGGGTCTATATCCCCTTCTTCCTTCTTTTGAGAAGAATCATTCTTCATCTTGTGCTTTCACTGTCACATCAAATTGTGAACTTTGGCATAGAAGGCTTGGACACCATAACACAGATATGATGAGACACTTGATCTCTAAATATAGTTTACCATCTTCTACTAATTTCAACTGTGCTAATTGCTATTCTTGTAACAAGGGAAAAAGTCACAGACTTCCTTTTCATAATTCAATGTCTAAGTCAAATGCTCCTTTTGATTTAGTTCATGCTAATGTATGGGGTCCAGCTTCTATAGCTTCCTTTTCTGGCTATAGATACTATCTTCTTTTGATTGATAATTTCACCAGATATAGTTGATTATTTCCTTTACACTTCAAAAGTGATAGTCCTACTAGAATAAGTGCATTTAGGTAGTTTGTCTCAAACCAATTTGTTCACTACTTTTGGTATCATTCAAGAAACCTCTTGTCTATATACTCCTCAACAAAATGGTCTAGTTGAAAGAAAACATGGTCATATAATTGAAACCACTGTAACCCTTATACAACAAGCCAGCGTGCCTATCAAATTTTGGCTTGAAGCTATTACAACATCCATGTATTTAATAAATAGACTTCCACATTATTCTTTAAATTTTGAGGTTCCTTACCAAAGACTTTACTCAAAGTCTCCCGATTATCATAGCCTAAGATCTTTTGGTTGTTGTTGCTTCCCTTATCTAAGGCCATACTCCCTAAATAAACTTGAATCAAGATCCAAAACCTGTATCTTTCTTGGTTATTCTCCTTGCACCAAAGGATACATATGTCTAGAACGTATTTCCTTATCAAACTTGTGCGAGGATCATTCTTACCCTTGTAAGAGAACTACTTTGACTTTGACTTTAAAGGATATGCTGCTCTGGTAACACTGCTTCTTTGAATGTTCTCACCTTGCACTCTTGTTCTGCAACCACAAAGGTTAGATGACCCCCTAGCCAAGTGGCTTGAAGGCCCTCCGATGATCAAGTTAGTCCCGGTAAAAGAAGAACTTAATCCTAATCGAAAGAATTGAAGACAGAGTACTGAGTAGTAATTTAGGCAGAGTTTCGTTACCAGAGATTCCAGTCCTTGTAAATGAAGAATTCACCTCCTTTTATACTCGCTGGTACATATCATCAATGCGCCGTTCCCTCTTCATAACTTCTCATTTAAGAAGAGGGGATGAATCAAGACCACTGTCCTTTCACCTTCTGCCCAATTAATCCTCCAGACCCTTCATCTTCTGTCGTTCAGACTTCTGTTCATACGTATATATTCACATTCACGGCCTCATAGCAGTTGGTGTGTGTAATGATTAATATCTTACTCATTAACCATTACCTGTACACACCGCCCATGCTATGCCGAGCTAGACATTATCCCGCACTGCGAATGCTGCCGCACTGGGCCAAGCCTTATCCACAGCCGAGGTACCACACTTGCTCATAGTTCATCATATGTCGAGATGCCATCCACGATCCCAAACCTCCATGCCGCACTCCCGATATCTCCTGCCCATTGGGCTCAACCTGATCCAAGGAACTGCATGGTCATGGGGCTCAGGATAGGCCTTATCTCCTACGTACTAGTTCATGTCTGATTCTAGGAATGCATATTGGCTCATCCCGTGAGGATCTATCTCCGTATGTCCCTTAATAGAGATTATGTACCACCAGGATATTTAACTGTTGCTGGTCAAACCTTATCCCAGCACTCAGATTCTCTATGGACTTACAGCTGGCCAAACCTTAAGGAATCCAAGATGCATACTGTGCTGCCATATAGACCGCGCTGCCATACTACCGCGCTGCCATACGGCCGCGCTGCAATACACTTACTGCAGTGCCATACATGTGACAGTAACTTCAATAAAGTACATAATCTCACTTAACTGGCTTGATTGCACCACAGGGAATCCGAATCCACGTGCCACGTGGCTAATCCGGATTTACCCTACCACAATTGCTCTCCAACTTTGACTGCTTCAGCCGCGCTGCAGGAGTAGTCAAAGGTTCCCGAGCTGCCAAAACGCCGTCGCATCATTAAACATCGCTTAACAACCGTCATTTACCCATAGCCAACAATCATCATTACTTCATAAATACCGTGGGACCCAGGCACATTTATTAATGCTGATTGTACGCCACTCGAAGTAGGGCTCTGGATTCCATCAAATCCCAACAACCCTCGCGCCAAAAACCCTTGGTCTGCCACAAACATTCCTTCTGTCAATATTTACTCCCTTTAAATACCAATTTCTTCTTCGATCTTAAGCTCTTCAATACTTCAGCCTCCAAACTCCTATATGTATCCCTCTCGCAATATTCCTTTCTCTCTTCTTCCTTCACTTACACTTCTGCAAATCATGGGCATCTTCAAGCATAAGGTAAATAACCCCGCAAAGATGGCTCACTTCCGGGATCAATTTGATATTCCGGATGATGTAGCCATTAAGTTAGCTCCTCCTAACTACAAATCCGAGAACAAGGATGCCAATACCTTGATTCTTCCTTTAATAGATGTTTTTGAGACAGGGATTAGGTTTCCCCTCGAACCAATTTTTCGCGAATTTTGCAGTTTCACGGGGCTCACTCCCAAACAGATGTCCACCAACATGGTGCGCATCATAATGGGGGTTGTTGCCCTAAACCGAATAACTGGGTCAAAAATGACCATCCGTGAAATTCTTTACCACTACACAATCAACAGTACCAAGCAAGGAGTCTGGTACTTCAAATGACGAAATGACAGGGGGAGGCTTGTTGACAATATCCCTGATACCGAGAAGGGGAATGACGATGGCCTTCTCATAATCACCGGTAATTGGAAATATGCTCTTGAAGAAGAACAGAAATACTCCCTTCCAAGAAAGGATGGATCCCCCTATCAGTTCCTATTCCTCATTCTTAATTTCTTATAATCTTGCAGTTTCTTTTGACTAACTGTCATCTTCTGATAATCTGCAGCAACCAAGAAAATCAATCATAAAACACTTCATCTCAAAGAATACAAGTCTGACGAGGTTCACCGGGCCTTGAACTTCAAAGATTCTCGCGGCATCCCTCTTAACCGGGCAGTTTACAAGCTTTTGGACATGTTCCACACTATCGAGGGTACCGCGGTGCTGCACAGCCTGCTCTATCAATCAACCCAGCCCCTGATACCGACCGACCAGCTCAAACTTCATGAACTTTAATCAGAACTTCAGGGACGTCAACTGAAAAAGGCAAGTCCATTGTGATTGAAACAGGAACTTCGAGCCATGCTGCTCCCAAACCAAGACCTCAACCCAGCCAAAGAGCCAAAGAAGGAGAGATGACCAGGTTTAATCTGACTAAAGCCTGGCAGAAAATGGCGAGTGGGAGGATTCGATCTCCTCCTGGCCTAAGAACAGTTGCAGCTTCTGCCTATGACGCACTACCAACTGCCGCCATAGCCGCCGCAGTGGCCTCGGGGACCAGCATCCACCCTTCCACAGCAGGAAAAACCCTTCCGAAACCACGAGACGACCAACCTCAATCTTCTCAACTTAATGTTTCAATCCCATCTACCACAGAAGCAACCTCTACACTTCCAATTGTCACAGTACTCGCTTCTGACCATGAAGTTTCTGAAAATTCTGATGCTGAAGCAGATGTCGACCTAGCTTCCCCGCCAAAAGGGCTAGAACTGCCTCTTCTCGTCGCCCATGGACCAACTTTGAACGTGATTTGTGGGTCCCTGCTTTGAAGAAGGGAGAAGACAACCTAATCCGCACAACTAACACCATCGTTGATCTTCCCGCGGCAATAGGATTAGCTAGAGCAGCCTTGCTTCCGAAAGACATGGACATGGAAGAAAAGAGGGTCTCTATTGACCTATATGCCACTACCTGCTCTGGTTCCCTCAAGGTAAACATTACTGAATCCTTTCTGGTTAAACCTCTATACCCACTTGTACTTTTCTCATGACAACTTTCTTCTAGGCCATTCAATGTGTAACTATTCTGACTATGAGGGTTGTCGATCTGAGATGTTCACTTGATAGAGAACAAAACATCAATAGCAAACGTCTCGAGACCATTGCCAGAAAAAATGATAGCATCAAAGCACTCACCGAACAATGTGGCGAGCTGGGGGGCAAGGTTCTCACTCTGGAAGCCAAAGTTGCCCAAGTTCAGCTTGAGGGTGAAGCTAAGCTGAAGACCCAACAGGATCTTTTAGAGAAAACCAAAGAAGAGAACAGAGAAGACTTGAAGAATTGATTGAAGGCCCACCAAAAGGAAGTGGAGGCCTTGCATGCCAAATTCAGAAACCGTTCAATCGAACTTGAAAAAGCAAGAAAAGAGATAGCCAAGTTTAAAGAGCTACATCCCCAAGAACTGAAAAAGGCTAAAGTGGACGGATATACAGGTGGTCACGCGGCCGGAAGCCAAGAGACAGGGGAGGAGTACATGAAAGAGTTTACAGAAACACTTCCCGGGCTGGAGGACTCAATCTTTACAAGATATTGGGGAGAAGCCTTAGACTTCATGGGAGTACCTCCGGACTCTTCTCTTCGCGCACTTACCCCTGTTCCCTCTGTCTTTCTTAAATGGGAACAAGACCCAACAGCAACTGGAGAAATAGAATCCACACTGCAGCTTACTCAAGACATCTCCATCAGTGCTGTAGCCTCCTTGTCTGAAGTTCTATCTGGCCATACTGAGGTACCAAGCATCGTCATTTCCTCCTCGGTTGATGTTTTGGCTTCTGAGAATATATACCTTATAATCCTCCCAGTTGGTTATGAAGCCACCAATACAGTGAGTGAATGTCACGCCCCGGATTTTCAAACCATTTTTTTTGAAATACAGTTTAAATAATAAACAGGGGATACAACTACTTGCCATCCAGATACAGTCAGTAGAGTTTTTCATTACATTATAGTACAGTATAAGTAGAAGTACAACAAGTAGAGAGCGGAATAGAAGCACAAGAGCAAGCCTACTACAACTGCTACTGTAAACATAAAGCGCTGCAAATATAGAGTAAAGAAACTACAACTGAAAGTACTAAAACTGAAGAGCAAAGTACAACTGAAACTGAAACACTACCACTGAAAACTGGAACAGCTAAGCCCGAGAAAATCCAGCAGCTGACTCCAACTCCAAGTCCAACTAGTCCTGCAACACAGACTAGAAAAAGGAAAAGAAAGAGGGTCTGAGCAAAACAACAGCTCAGTGAGAAAAACCCTAACCACTACCAAGCATGCACGTGCGGTGCGTGCCTAGGTGTCCACAAGTAAACGTACAGAAATAGTGAAGAAGCTAAGTGCACGTAGTGTAAGTCTAACACAAGACAACAGGGACACAGGCATATCGTCAACGGGTGTGTCTAACCGACACCGCAACCTCAAGAAAGTACAAGGGGTATAACGTCCCAAGTCTAACCGAAACAACATCTAATCTCAACTCTACCTACCTTACTGCTAAGGTACAACAACTCGAAGGACCTACTAAGGATCCTAACTAACGTCGTGCCAAGATATACAACCCGAACTTACGTTGCGAACCACGCCAACTATCAATATCGTCACGTATTGCATTCATGTGTCATATTGGACATTTGAGAAATTTCTTTCTTTTCTATCTTTCCGTTCATTTACTTCACAATAGGAATGAATCCAAGAATCCCCTCATAAGTCCATTCTTGATTCACTCATCCATCATGTTCATGTATTTCCAATCGTTCCATATATTAGCATTAGGCATAAATCCAAGAATCCCATCATAAGTCCATTCTTGATTTATCCTTTTCATTTTCTTTTGTTTTACTTGCGAATCGTTTCATATTTGATTGGGTCCGGCATAGTGGTAGTCAACACACTATCCTTTCTGTCCGTCGTTCCCCAACTCGTTGGGAGTGCCAAGTAACCCCCATTGTGCTCAACGTGGTGGCGCGACCAACCAAGGAATCCCATCATAAGTCCATTCCTGTTGTGCACAATGTCGTGGATGGTGCGACCATCCAGGGAATCCCGTCATAAGTCCATTCCCGCATAAATATCTCGGCATTCCCCAAATTGTTGGGAGGGCCCGCGACCCTTTGATTTCACGTTGATAAGTGTTTCCATCGCGTTAGGAACAAATCCAAGAATCCCGTCATAAGTTCATTATTGATTTGTCCTTTCATTTCTTTTTATCGTTTTAACTGTGCCTAACCAAGGTCATCAAACTGTGTCATCTTATTAGACCATGTCATCGCGTCCACTTACTAAGTCACGTCTTTCTTTATGTGGTTGATTCAAGATTTGGTGCGAGTAGCCCTCGTGGGACACCTCCTCATATTTGATGTTCATTTATCACATTCAACCACTTACGTAAATTTCTTAAATAACTAACTCCACCTTGGTAAATCCAAGGGAGACAACCAAGTCCGACAATATCATGTGTTATACATGCGTCCAAGACGTCCAACTATCCAAACTCTCATCCGCCGCGATGAGATCAAAGATGACCGTCAACCAACCAAGATAAAGTATTACATTGCATTCGCGAAACCTGATAATCTAACCTTATTTCCACATTTATCGAGAGCATTTTCCCAACTCATAGGTGTCCGCCTATACCTCAAAGACCTTACAATATTTACATGAACTCAACGCAACCTACAACGTAGTCACACGAGTTCTATAACGGTCCAACGGTGTCAACCCTTCCAATATACGACCCAAGACTGACGCGGGCAATTTACATAATATTCGTACGTTTAAACCTCTAGCGGCGTAACATAAAAAAAACTTGCGGGCCCAAGATCACCGCTTAATTCCAACACAATATCTAAAAACTAGCGGGCCCAAGATCACCGCTCAATTCCAACAAATACACAAATCCTACGTACACACACACATACATACTTAATAGGAGTTAGAGATTTTACCCACCGCTATTCCGAAGCTCAAAGTCCGCCGCGAGACGCTAAAACAGCCGCGAGCCACAGCACCAGCCGAACGAATGTCACCACAAGTCCACAAGCCCATCAAAACAACACAGTCAAAGGTCTGCCGTCACAATCGACCCTCATACAGTCGACTCAAGGGTCATTGACGCGAACCATCAACGATTGCCTGAATCTGTCGTCGTCGTCATCGCTGTTGTACACTCTCGGACACCCACGGAAGTCGTCGTCGGTCTTCTTGCGCGCCAGCCACCGCTGCGCCGCCAAGCTGCAAGTCCTCCCTAGCCCGAACCACTAGCACAACCAGCTGCCGCCACCATCAACAGTCTGTCTGCGCAACGCCGCCATCAGAACCGTCGTTTCTCTTCCCCAGCCCGAACCAATTGTTGCGCGCCGGCAGCCCACCGGAACCGACCACCACCAGGCCGCTGCTGCCCGCACCCTCCTGCGTTTCACAGGCGTCGCCTTCACTTCATGCCGCCGACCACCAGCGAACCGCTACCCCTGTTCTCCCTCTGCGCGCGAACACCAGCCCGCTACCCCTGCCTCTGCAGCGCCTCCCTTCCCTTCCTAGCACCGCCACCAGCCGCGGCCTTCTCCGCCACTATTGCGCCCTCTCCTCTCTCTCTCTCTTTTTCGGTCTGTAATGGAGGGAGACGGGGAGGGGATTTTGTCGAGGGCTGCGAAAAAAAGAGGGAGACGGGGGATAGTGTAATGGGAATGATGGGTAGATTTTAGGGTTCTGATTCCTTTTTTTGTTTTATTTAATTACTTTTTTTGTGTTTGTTTGTCTTATTATTTTATTAGTTAACATTTATATTAATATCACTAATAACAATAACATTATTTCTATTATCATCTAAAAAAGAGAACTTCCGAGATGTGATAAAAATTATCGAGATCAATTTAACGGACCAAAATAATTTGAACAACTATTCCGCTTTAAAATTTTGACAATTTAATTTAACGGGATACAGAAAAATCGGATCGTTACATCTCATACCCCTTAAAGAAATTTCGTCCTCGAAATTCAGTAAAGAGATGGTGGGATGAGAACCGAACCATCCGTCCAACGAAACCAAGGAATCTCAACTCTCAACGGGTGAAACAAAACTAAACGCATCGTCACGAGGATCATCTCAAGGGTCGAATCACACAAAACACGGTATTATTTCGAATGAAGTGCTTAGATTCGATACGGTTGCTCAGGTACCTAACGGACATGAGTTTTTGCAAAGGCACGACCTCGCCTTGATATTTAACTATCTACTCACGAATAGTAACGCAAGAATATATTTCTCGATCCACGGACTCACAAACATGCCACGGTACTAGAGAATACTTCCGGATACGATACGGATACGCTGACACAAATCGATTCCAAAAACAAATACAAGTATGGAGGATTCCACACGAAACATCCTCGAAAGCCAAGGACACGTCGACACACCGAGGATACGCGAACACACCTTAAGACCGTTTGCACGAATGCTTAGCGAAATATAACTAGCGAAGATACGTCATCACACCAATACCCACGAACCAACTGAAATAAATGCAACACATGAAAATGCTCAAAACTTCTTAGCCAAAGAACACACCACGCCAAACACATATATCCTAGTGTGGTAACCGTATGACCTTGGTGATTTGCTTTGAGACGCCCCGGCCGGTAGCTCTTCTCAAACCAATTCACCACGTCAAACGTGTATCACATAACCAAAGAGAACTCACACACCCACGCACGCTAAAATGTGCATGTGCTAAGCCCAAACAACATGGCATGGCACAAACTCATGCCAAGTCTAGACCACAATATGCATTCGTACCCAACTTTCCCACGGTCAAACGTATACTCGTCTGGTTTTGTCCACTAACTTCTCTTCAACGATCAAGTGACGTCCAACGCACAGGTGTAACAGGTAAGAACGGGAATCTCTTATTCAACTAGGATTTTCGCAAAGAAAATAGAATTGCTCGCATTCCAATCAAGGACACAATGCCGAAGAGCGACCATCGTACGAATGGATAGTCCTTTTGGATAAGGATGAAATATGGTCAACGCGAAGCATAACGAACGCAAACAGTCGTTTCTAATTCTGCTAAGGTCTCGCAACCAAAATTAGGACTACCAACATTCGAGCCAAAGATGCAATATCGGTAGAAAAACGAATACGAGAACACCACATCTTTTGAACATGAGAAAGTTCTACCGAAATCAGGAGTTAAACAAGGTCAACAAACGTCACCCGAATAGATATCCGGAATAACACGACACACTACATGGGTGAGTCACAATTTGAGGTATAACTCAAACAAGATAACGCAAGGAATGAGAAAAATCACACCACATGTATCAAACAAGATGTGGGTCAAGTTAACGTCACCCAAGAATCAACAAGTCTTACAATATACCTGGAACGGAGTACAGTTCAAATGATTGCGATCAAGGAGTTACCAAACTCCGCAACGAGTCGTCAACAAGGTACGACAAAACACCAGATACCAAATGAAC
>NMUG010003552.1:0-14676 GCA_002855965.1 Monotropa hypopitys
TTGCAAGTTTGTTGAGGATACAGAAGAGAAGATCCAGGAAATCGTGTCATCAGTGTACATCCGAGCTGACTTGATCATGATCGGGTCTTCCAAAAAATGCTCTATGCTGATGCAATATTTTGGGGATAAAATTTCTTTTGTTAGTAAATATATACATTTTTGATATACATATAAATTACCAATTTATTTTCCTTCTAAATATATACATATTCTCTATATATTTTTTGATAAAATTTCTTTTGTTAGTAAATATATACATATTCTTTATATATTTTTCATATACATTTATTATGAGTGCCGAATGCATTACTAATACATGGAATTTCGTTATACCTTTGAGTACAGTGTTACGTTTTTTATTTTATCGCATTGTGCCATTTACACGAGCTATATCGAAAATACAGATCGAGTATTATCACTTATCATGAGTTTCGAAGATACGAATTAGCATTGAAAATATTATTAATACCCGAAATTCCATCGTATTCTTAGATATTGTGTTATGCTTTTTATTCTGTCGTTCCGTATTATCGGCAGGAGTTATCACTAGTGTATTTAAAAGACTACAAATTCTCAAACTTTTATTTCAAATTAAGCTTCTTTTCAATTATAGACCTTTACTTATAATAAAAATTTTATTTGCAAATTAAGCCTGTATATGGAATATAAATGAATAATATTTTTACTGGTTAAATTTTGTGAAACTTGAATTGAACTTCGATTCAGTTCGGCTCGACCCGAGTCCTTTTGAGTTCTATCCACAAGTTGTTTAGAGACGGGCACGGGCCCATGTTCGGGTGGAACAAACCGAATCTGAAGTTGTCTCAGACGTACCCGACCCAACGGGTTCGTATGTATCGCCTTCGACCTCTTGCCCTAGACAACTGGAACAGAGAGACCCAACGCGAAACATCAACACTTTTGCCGAGCCCCGACTCAGGCATAGACGAAAAGCTCAGAGCGGTAGTTTAGAGACCGAAAGTTACAATAACCTCCGCATAAAAGCTTTTATTTTTCGATCATTATAAGAATGAGGAAGAAGGTGGACAAGCGCATCCGAACTCTCATAGAAAACGGCGTCAAAACCAGACACCGCTCCATTTTCGTTATTATTGGCGACAAATCTCGTGACCAGGCATTTTATTCTTCCAATTCTCTGTGGATATGTTTTTTTGTGTGTGTAGGCGTGCATGTGTAGGAATACGAACGTCTGTTGCTATGTATTATGTGTTTATGTGTAAGTTTGTGGTCATTTTTGTTGCTTTGGTGCAGGTTGTGAATCTTCACTACATGCTTAGCAAAGCGAGGGTCCAGTCCAGGCCAACTGCTCTGTGGTGCTACAAGGACAAACTTGAACTTAGCAGGTAACGTTTACACAATTTTCTCACGAGTAAATTATAATAACAGTAATGTGAGGGTCCTATGATTTAATCTAAAAATGTGATGTGACTATTCTTTTGGTTGTCCTTATGAAATGTAAAAGTTTTTGCGCTTGGGCAATATCACAGTTTTCAAGTTTTTTTTTCTTCAGAGTGGTCCGAATTTAGCATTCAGTAAATACAGCGCTGGGACACATAAATAGGTTCAATAACAAAGAGAGAACTTTCTTCTCAGTAAGAGTTCTATTGGCAAGGATATCCACGCATTTGTTTGCTTCCCTGCGAATGTGTCTAAGCGGTGGCCTCTCAAGCTGCTCCAGTAGACACATGTAGTCAGGAATAAGGTTATTCACCTCGTGGAAATCATTTGTTTGGTTGTAACATGCTGTTGTACAATTTCCGCATTTGTTCCCACTTCAATTGCATGTGTTTTCATGTCTTTGGTGAGTTCCTAGCCATTCCTTAGGGCCCATTCCTCAGCTGCAAGTCTGAAGGTGCTTCCAGTGCAGCGCTGCTAGCCTTTAGTCTAACCTAGTTGCCGCTGTTGTACCTTTTAAGCCCAAAGCATGTAGCCATTCCCAAATGTCACGGACTTCAAACTGCGTGACACTGGAAGCTCTTATAGTTGGGTTTGGGAGGCTTGGATATGGTTCTAGGACACCGGAGAAGGTTTCGGAAGGGTTTGGAGAGTCCTAGTCAAGTATGGATAATTTCGAAAGGGTCCAGAATATTCAAAAAGTAGCTGGAAGCAGCTGGAGAATTTCGGAATAGTTCGGAATATTGGAGAAGGAGCCGGATGTAACTGGAGAGTTCCGGAAGGGTTCAAAAGAGTATGCATCATTCTAGAGTAGTGTAGGAATTCTATCTTTATACTAGAATTGTGTAGAATATTATAGGACTTAGTAGAATGTTGTAGGACACTAGAATATTCGTAGGAATTCCTTAGATGTCTATAAATATCGGAGGAGCTCATTTGTACATCTATCTTGGAATCTTGGGAAAGCTCAATTGGTAGCCAAGTGAGAGATCTAAGGAGAGATCTTGAGAGAGTCTTGTATAGCTTGTACATCATATTGATTGAGTAAAGAGTTTTCTTACTCATATTATCGTATCTACTTGTGAGTGTGTGTATGTGTCTCACTTGTGTGCTTGGAGTGAATTAGCTTGGAGGGAAGATTGACTGAGGTAATTGTAGGGATATTCACATAAGTGCTGCATAGATCGCAAGCAAGAAGTCTTGGGCTATGACGGTTGGTATCAGAGCGGGTTCATGACAAGCATACATGGCTACTTCCGGAGATGAGATTGACAGGAACGATGCTGTTGTCATCACTAGGCCAAGGAAGACATCCAACAAGGATGGAATGGCGGCAATAGAGGCCCGAATCGATAGCATGGATGGAGTCGTGGTAGAAATGTTAGACAGTTTGGAAGAAGCGTTGGTTGGACCAAGCATGCCTAGGAGCTACGTGGGAGACTTATACTCCTAATTTTCCGATCTAGTTGTATGGGTGGAAGAGCTCGAGAAGAAGTTGAAGACATTCGAAGAGCATTTGGTAGCAGTGGAGTGTTGCCATGTAGAGGCCCTGGAGAAACGACTAGCTAGCATGGAGCTAGAGTTGCAGTTGTGCAAGAAAGCCATTGTGGCATCCAAGGACGTCAAGGGGAGCATGCCCAAGAGGAGGCTTAGAGCACCAGAACCTAAGTGTTACTGTGGTGCAAGGGATGTTCGTGAGATCGCATGGAGAGGTACTTCGACAATGTCAACGCCGAAGATGAGGAAAAGGTGCATACGGCTACCATGTATCTTACAGACTCCTCAATGTTGTGGTGGAGGAGACGACATGCTGACAAGGAGAAAGGGTTGTGCAAGATCGAGAATTGGGCGGAGTTCAAGAGGGATCTAAAGAAGCACTTCTACGCTGAGAATGCAAAGTTTTTGGAATTTCACAAGCTCCACAAGTTGAGGCACGGGGGCTCATTGAGGGACCATGTCAAAGAGTACTCGGCACTATTACTAGAGATCCCCGACATGGCCGAGAGGGAGGCGTTGTTTGGGTTCTTGGAAGGCCTATAACCATGGACATCACGTCAGTTGCAAAACAAGGGGGTCATGGATATGGCCATGGCTCTTGCAGAGGCAGAGAAGTTGGAGGACTTCCATGTGCCGGCTAAGCCTAATGGAGGAATGGATGACCACACTAAGGGTGGGGGTGTCCACCCTAAAGGGAAGAACAGTGGTGCTCAATTGACTCCAAGGGTGATGGATGATGAGCGATCCGACAGAGAATCCTGGACGGACAAGGGAGACCGCCACAAAAGGTGACACAACCCGACAAGACATGACAGTGGTCATGTCATTGAGTGTTTCTTTTGCAACAGACCACACTTTGCATGCAATTGCCCACATAGGGGGAAACTTAATGTCATGGAGAAGAAGAAGTCGCGAATGGGTTCGAAAGTGAGAGTTCTTCGAGTGAAGAACAACTTGGGAGTGTACAATTTCCTGGAGCGGTCACCAAGAAGAACGAGAAGAAGGATGCTACGAGAAACATCAAGAAGAAGGATGCGTTGTACGCAGAGGTGAAGGTGAACGGGAAACCTTCCAAGGCGTTGATCGACATGGCAGCCACACACAATTTTGTTAGTGAGAAAAAGCCAAGAGACTGGGCTTGAAGATGAAGCGGGACAAGGGTTGGTCAAAGCCAGTGAATGTAGAGGCCAAGCCAATCCAGGGAGTTGTCCGGGGATAAGTTTTGTTGTGGTTGTTGAGAGTATTATTTATAGCGATGAAGGGTAAAGGAGAGAAGTCAAATACATTGGGAGTTGGTCCGGATAGACCGAGTTCTCGGTGATCGAGATGGATGATCATTAGATGATGCTTGGGATTGACTTCTTGAGGAAGTTGTGTGCAATACCCGTCCCTCACATGGCAGAGATGCTGTTGCTTTCCGGGGAGAATCCATGCACGGTCCATTTGGTGGGATGAAGTCAACTATAGAGGGAGAAGTCACGTGCATCAATGCGATGGATTGGAAAGCACGACAAGGGTAAGGACATGATCGTGGATACTGCTTCACTAAGTTCAAGTCACTCGAAGGGGAAAAGGTTTTGCCTCAATGTGCTACAAAGGAGTAACACGACCTGCGTGACGAGGGCGTCAAGAATCAGGTGGGGAAGTGTGCCACGGACTGCCAACTACGTTACACTGGAAGCTCTTATAGTTGGGTTTGGGAGGCTTGGATATGGTTCTAAGACACCGGGGAAGGTTTCAAAAGGGTTCAGAGAGTTCTAGTCAAGCATGGAGAATTCCGGAAGGGTCCGGAATATTCAAGAAACAGCTGGAGAATTCCGGAAGAGTTTGAAATATTGGAGAAGGAGCTGGATGTAACTGGAGAGGTCTGGAAGGGCCCGGAAGAGTATGGATTATTCTAGAGTAGTGTAGGACTTCTATCTTTGTACTCGAATTGTGTAGAATATTCTAGGACTTAGTAGAATGTTGTAGGACTCTAGAATATTCATAAGAGTTTCTTGGAGGCCTATAAATAGACGGAGGAGCTCATTTATGCATCTACCTTGGAATCTTGGGAGAGTTCAATTGGTAGCCAAGTGGGAGATCTAAGGAGAGATCTTGAGAGAGTATTGTATAGCTTGTACATCATATTGATTGAGTAAAGAGCTTCCTTACTCATATTGACTTGTCTACTTGTGAGTGTGTGTGTGTCTCACTTGTGTGCTTGGCGTGAGTTAGCTTGGAGGGAAGACCGACTTAGGTAATTGTGGGGATATTCACCTAAGTGCGGATGATGGGAAATCATGATTCGGGTGAATGACTTGTTGCAAGCTTGATTTGACACCTGGACAGAGCTTCGATTTCTGGATAGTGGAGTCAAATACCTAGAGTTGCGTTTGGCATTTATAGAAGGGAAACATTTGTACTTTTAGATGAGGCTGTCGAAACAATTTTCCAGTATCTAGGGGTCAAATGTGTAAGTAGTTGGACACAAATTGAGCACACAAAGACTGTTTGGATGAGAAATTAATCAAATTGAACTCCCCAATATTTGTATAGCTAAGCATTGCCTATATTACACGAGTTATTTCAGGGCAAGTACCAGTGTATAAAATATAAATGCTCATTAAATGCAGTCAGCCAGTTAGGCATGTGCATACATGCCTGCGCGTGTGGATGCATATGCATTAATGGTGGTATTTCACGAATGCATTTAAGAACCAATTTGTGAACATACGAGGCAATTTTTCATTATGGTAATGATGTTGACACTCGTGAATCGAACTTAATATCTAGATTGTGGAAATTGCCATTTTGCATAAACCTACTCACAAAACCAAACGCATTTCGTTATATTGTACGCTCATTGATTCATTAATTATCTCATCGGCCTGTGTCTTTATTTCGACCGATCATGTAGGAGAGACCTCTAGAGAGTTCAAGTAAACAGTTTGCTTTGTCTCTGTTATGTCCAGTTTCGGCTCAATTTCTTTCTTGTGCGTTATTTCCCCTCTTGTTGTTCTTCGCAATATTGTTTGGCTGCTGTTGGAGAATTTTTCATGGAAAATTTCCTTTTAATATATGATGGATTAACTTAACTCTCTGCAGTCACGAGAAAAAACGTGCAAAGCAAGTAAAAAAGTTAATGCAGAGGGGCCTACTGGATCCTGAGAAGGTTGATCCTTTTTCGCTATTTGTTGAAACTGGAGTAATAACATACTGCATGTACAAAGATTCAGAAAGAATTCTTGGAAGTACTTTTGGCATGTGTGTACTGCAGGTAGAAAACCATTTCATTATTCTCAGGGAATCAAACCATCAACTTTCAGACTCTATGTTCGATTTTATGCTTAGTCTGTTGCCTCATTTATGTTTTGATTGATTTTAGGATTTCGAGGCTTTGACACCAAATCTCCTAGCAAGAACTATTGAAACAGTGGAGGGAGGTGGATTAATTCTACTGCTGCTTCGTTCTCTATCTTCACTCACGAGTCTCTGCACCATGGTTATGGTAGAGATCATCTATTTGTAATGTTACTAGTGCAGCACTAGTAATGGTTTAAGCACTAGTAGTGCTCAAACCATTATTCTTTACCGCTCATTAAAGGTTTGCTAATTGCAGGATGTTCATGAGAGGTTTCGTACGGAATCCCATTCAGAGGCTACTGGACGCTTCAATGAACGTTTCTTACTGTCACTTGCATCATGTAAAGCTTGTGTAGTTGTGGATGATGAGCTGAATATCCTACCAATTTCTTCTCATATGAAGTCAATTAAACCCGTTTCAGTTGATGAGGTATCCTTCTCACTTTTTCAAACAAATATTTGTTTCCAAACAATGTTTTGATTTTAGTTTTATGTGTTCTGCTACCTGCAGTAGCTTTATTGCAAAATTTTCCATGATCTTCTTGAAGGGTTAAAAGTTTTGTGGCTTAACCTGCTTCTCATAGTGAAAATGTATACATTTCAAATAAGTGAACAGTATCATAATGGTGGATATCATGTAGCTGTATCTATCAACCCATTCTCTTCTGCTTTTTTTTGCTCATGAAAGGACTCCGAGGGGTTCTCAGATGCAGAACGGGAACTGAAGAATCTGAAGGAGCAGCTTAACGATGATTTTCCTGTTGGTCCATTAATTAGAAAGTGTTGCACACTGGATCAGGTATAGATTCTTTATTTGAAATCCGTGAAATACGAACTTATTATTCACAAGTTTAGACATCTGTGGCTGAGCTCATTATTAACGACTTTTGAAAGGGAAAAGCTGTCATTACATTTCTTGATGCAATTTTGGATAAGGCACTTCGTAGCACAGTTGCTTTGCTCTCTGGTCGTGGCCGTGGCAAGTCAGCTTCACTGGGTCTAGCAATTTCTGGAGCTATAGCTGCAGGGTAATATAAAAAAATAATCATTTAAAACTTAGGTTCTTTCCTTTTGCTCTATTTCCTTTACCCCACGTCTACCCTTGTCAATCGAATTCGATATGTTACTTATTATACTATTACTTTCTTATCTATGTAGGTATTCAAATATATTCGTAACTGCACCTAGCCCTGAGAACTTGAAAACTTTGTTTGAATTCATATGCAAGGGTTTTGATTCACTCGAATACAAGGTAAGAGTTTTTCCCATCTCATGGAAGTACAAAGTGATTTATTGCAGAGATGTAAAAAGGTCCTTGTAGGGCATGAGGAATTCCATATTTGGTTTGATTTTCTTAACTTAGATTGTTTGGCTATATTCTTGAACTTCACTCTTCTGAAATAATCATTTACACATGAAAACAACGTACTGCTAGAATCAGCCTTGCTCCTTTGGTGAGTCATCGTCTCTTTTCCTGCCCGCAAAAAAGTAAGAAAAGAAGGCAACCAATGTGAGGTCATGGTTCAATATTGTTCGCCTCACTGGACATTCGCCTGAGAGGGAGTTGCGTGAGTGGGTCTCCTGAACCCGTACTGCACTGCACACATGAGCAAACACGTTAGTACTTGGCTGGTTGGGGGTGATCGGAAAGGGCCTCTAACGGTCAAATATGTACTGGAGAAGATGAGAGGGAATTCTGTGTATGTCGTGCTTAGAGTCTTATCTTTAACGCAGCCGGTCTCAAGCCCCGTAGAAATGGGGAGGGTTGTGCGTTATGTAGCTGACCGTCAGCACATAAAAAATTTAGTTAGATCCCCATTACATGAATCCATTTATAAATACGATTAATGCTAGGGCGTTCCCTTTATGTGGCGCGTTGTGCCAGACACATGGTGCTTTAAAAAAAAAATTGCAAGGGGCGTTGCACCTGCCTCGAGGTGTTTCAAAAAATTTGGTAGGGGCGTTGCACATGCCTCAGGGTGTTTCGAAAACTTTGCTAGAGGCGTCGAAATCGACACCCGGGTGCGGCGATAAATGAGCAAGGGTTCTTGCGTGATTCTAGACGAGTGCAAGTAAAGAAGTTAGTCTAGGAAAATAGGTTTAAGCTTGCTAGCTAGAATATAGGGTCGCTAATTGTATGATTAAAAGGAGAATTAGTATCACTTATTTATAAGAGACCAAATGTGTTAGATAGAAAACTAAAGAAATAGAGAGCACAAGATATAAGCTTTATTACACTGGAAAAAATAGGCATAGGAATGAAGTGGAGGTAGTTACAGCGAAACACAGGATTGATTCCATTGTCACGGTCTTGAGAAAGTGATATAGAATTATTTTGGTTAAACTAGTGATTTGAGAGATTATTGTAAATGTTATTAGTGCCTATGCACCCCAAGCCGGTTTGGATGATCATGCGAAAGGACAATTTTGGGCGGTGATTTCAATGGACATGTATACCACATTAAACAAGGGTATGAAACGGTTCACGGTGGTTTTAGTTTTGGCTCCCAAAATGAAGATGTGAAGAGTATTTTACTTTGCTGTGGCTTTTGACCTTAGAATAATGAACACGTTTTTTAGGAAGAGGGATGGGCATCTTATTACTTATAAGAGCAGATCTAATAGAAGTCAAATAGACTACTTACTAGTAAGAGATGCAGATCGTTTAGTTTGCAAGGACTGTAAGACTATACCTAGAGAGTGTTTGATGTCACATCATGAGCTTATAGTTCTAGATATTTGTTTGAAAGGTCAACAAAGAAGGAGAAAAGAGAGCAGAGACCCGCGAACTAGATGGTGGAGCCTACGGGAGGAGAAACTGGAGTCGTTTAGAGACAAGATGTTAAATGAAGAAAATTGGAATTTCGAGGACTGCAATGAGAAAATGTGGAACACGATGGCAGCCTCCATTAGAAAATTATTGCAAAAAGTTCTTAGAGAGTCGAAAGGGAGAGACCCTACCTCAAAAGAGAATTGGTGGTGGAATGATGCGGTCTAGACCATAGTAAAAGTTAAAAAAGAGTGCTTTAAGAAATGACAAAAAGATAGAAGTGATGCCAATTTTAGGAGATATAAACAAGCTTGCAAAGAGGCCAAGAAAGCTGTAAAGGAAGATAAGATGAGACCGTTTGAGGATTTTTATGCTAGACTAGATAACAAGGATGAAGAAAATGATATATATAAGCTTGCAAAATGGAGAAAAAAAAATAAAAGATGTATCACAAGTTAAGTGCATAAAAGATGACGACCGTCGACTGTAGGATATTAGTGAAGGAGGAGGAGATTAAGGGAAGACGAAGAATTACTTTGATAAACTATTGAATGGGAATCATGAGAAAAATTTAAGCAAAGATCATTTGGGTGTTTTTAGTAAGAGTGGGAGTCAAGAATATATGTTTTATCACATTGTACAAAAGTATGAAGTAACAAACACATTGAGAAGAATGAAATCAGGCAAGGCTTTAGGACCAGATGACTTTTCTATTGAGGTATGGAAGAGCCTTGGAGACAGAGGAGTGATATGGTTGACAAAACTCTTTGACAAGATTATTCTAACTAGAAGGATGCCTAATGAGTGGAGGGAGAATACCCTAGTATTAATATATAAGAATAAAGGAAATATTTAGAGTTGCAACAACTATATAGGTATTAAATTGATGAGTCATACTTTGAAATTGTAGAAAAGAGTTATTGAACATCGACTAAGAATGCTGACAACAATATCAGAGAATCAATTTGGGTTTATGCCTGTTAGGTTAGTAATAGAGGCAATATACTTGTTAAGAAGATTAGTTGAATAATACAGAGAGAAAAAGGACATTCACATGGTTTCTATAGACTTAGAAAAGACATATGATAAAGTGCATAGAGACATTATATGACGGGTCTTGGAGCGAAAGGGTATAACGAAAGAATATATTTATGTGGTTAAAGATATGTATGAAGGTGTTGTCACAACTATTAGATCTCTTGTAGGGAAAACAAGTGAATTTCCATTCACAGTAGGATTACATCAAGGGTCTGCTTTGAGCCCTTATTTTTTGCTCTAATTATGAACAAATTGACTAGACCCATTCAGGATGATGTCTCATGGTGTATGTTTGTAGATAATATTGTCTTGGTAGATGAAACTGCAAGATGTGTTAATGCCAAATTAGAAACCTGGAGAGAAACATTGGAGTCACATGGTTTTAGGATTAGTAGGAGTAAGACAGAATACATGGTCTATAAGTTTAGTGATAGTCAAAGTACTAATGTTGACATAGTGACACTCCAATATTAGGAATTACTAAGAAGTGAACATTTTAAGTATTTTGGCTCAGTTGTTAGTAAGAATGGAGAGATTGCGGAAGATGTCACGTACAGAATTCAAGTTGGATGGATCAAGTGGAGGAGTGCTTCGGGAGTATTATGTGATCGTAGGATACTTGCAAAGTTGAAGGGGAAGTTCTACCGTACGGCCATAAGGTCAGCCATGTTATACGGTACAGAGTGTTGGACGACTAAGAAACAACATTTGAGTAAAATGAGTGTCGCTGAAATGAGAATGTTGAGATGAATGTGTGATAAAACTTTGCGTGATAGAATTAGAAACAAAAACCTTTGCGATATGGTAGGAGTAGCGCTGTTTGAAACTAAAAAGGATGACCAGTGCACGAAGCTGCTGCATATGTGGGGTCTGGGGAAGGGTTGATGTACGCAACCTTATCCCTTCAAGTAGAGAGACTATCTCCATGAATCGAACTCGTGACCTACAGGCCATAATGGGGTATCTTTACCCTTGTTGCTACGCCGCTGGAAACTAAGATAAGAGAAAATCGATTAAGGTGGTTTCGACATGTCTATCGTAGGCCCATTGACGCGGTAGTTAGGAGGAGTGATAGAGTTATGATAGATGATATCACTAAGAGGAGAGGTAGACATAAATTGACTTTAGAAGTGGTAGTTCGTAAGGATTTAAGTTTATTAGGTATAACGGAACACGATGCACTCGACAAAATACATTAAAAAAAAGGATTCATGTAGCCGACCCCTTTTGATTGGGACTCAAGGCTTAATTTGGTTTGGTTTGAAGATGAGAGGAAAGTAAGACAGAGCAACAATACTAGGGTTCAAAATTACTTACCTTCTTAGGGTTGAATTGTAACGGCCTTAGAATTTTAAACCATTTTTTGAAGGATGATTTTAGAGCAATTAAAATAAACCACTAAAAGAAAGAACAACCAATCTCAATATCATCCACATGCATAATGTCAATCACAGGTAGGCATAAGTGAATAAAGTTTTAATCTACTTATTACAGATCCGGGCACCATTAACTTAGAAATAAAAGTACAGAAATAAAAGAAAGGGTTTATTACAATTAAATGCCTTCAAAGTCTTCATGCAATCTTGAAAATTCACTCCAAGCTACACCAATGGTTCTTTTCCTAAAAATAGAGGGTAAGACATATGCCTAGTATAGAAACATAAACAGAAGATATATATGGATGCCGTGTGTGCGTACCAATGTACAAATTAGATATGTAATGCATGCATGGAGGACCCGAAAGGGTTTGAAAGAGTAACAAGTTAAGAGTTGTTTCCAATTTTTCAAGTTCCAAGATCAAGTGTTTCCAAAATGTTTCCAAAGGACCAAGTGTTTCCAAAATATTTCCAAAGGACCAAGTTTTTAAAACATTTCGAAAGGACCAAGTGTCCATGTCAAATTCATCACCTTATCAAAATAAGGGTTTTCGCAGATCATTTTCTATCTTTCCTTATCAAAATAAGGTTCATCACATTCAATGATTTATATAGAGTTTAGGCTAATTCCGCGCTAGGAGCTCGTCAACTAACTAACCATGTGATTCTTCGTATTATTCTACTCGACGGGAGGGTCCAGTCAAACTCCCATTTCGCAATGTCGTGAATGTAGAACGTTCAGGGATCAAAATCTCGGGGATCAAAATCCTATATAAGATAGCCAACTCAAAGGATCAAAATCCAATATCATCCAACGATTGATTTCCAAAATCACGTTTTTTCCAATTTCTCAAATTAGGCCCAACAGTCAAAATTATTGTTTTCCAATGGTTTAGAGATACCAATTTAACATTCCAAGTGTCAATTGAATAATCCCATATCAAATTCCTAAATCTCCCCAATTTCCAAAAACAAGTCAATTTTGGGTTTTTACCAAATTAGGGATTTTCAATTCAAATCATGGGAATATCAAATTGACACCCTAGAGAGTCCTTACAATCCATACAATGACTCCGAGACTCGATTTCAAACTTGATCAAAACTCGAGACACAACCTACTTGCATCAACACTAAGATTTGAGGAAATTAAAGAGAGAGGGAGAGAAATACATATACATATGTATCAAATGGTTAGATAACTTTACCTTAGGAGCAAAAACGTTCACAACCCTAGATGAGGGGTCCTCAATAGTTGCACAATCTATGCACGTCACCGGGAAGATCTTCGTGAGCACTCCAACGTTACACCTTGTGATTTTCTGAGATTCTAGACCAAATCTCCTGGGATTTAGAGAGAAGGGAGAGAGAAATGAGAGGAGAAGTGAGAAGGAGGTAGAGAGAGAGAGTGAGATAGAGTTCTGAGGTAGAATTAGGGCCAATCCATGCATAAGGATGTATCAAAACACATGGGAAATGACCAAAGTGCCCCCACTTGACATCCCGAAAATTTAGCTTCCGGGGACCCGCAACTGGTTGCAGGGTCAGTGGCAACCAGTTGCGGTTGTCACTGCCCGCAACCCTTGCGGTTGTGCGAGGTGGGAACCGGTTGGGGGAAAGGGGTTACGACTACCAAAGCTTCTGCGTGAACCGGTTGCGGACTACCTGGGAACCGGTTGCGGGTTCCTCTGGCCTGAAACTGCTTGAAAGTATTTTGGACGCTAAATCTTCGTCCGAACTCCGATTTGAACGATTCAAATTGCGTTGGATTCATAATTGAATTCTCTACAACATTCTAGGGTCAACCACATCACCAATCAAGAGAAGATTTTGAGATCAAAATCAATCAAAATCTATGAAATATAATTTAAGAATTCTTAATTCGATTCATGAAATTCGAGACTGTTACATGAATAGTACCTTTATATAAACGTACATACTTGTCCTCAAAGTACATGACACATGGGGGCACCGCTGTGGATGCCGCCATCCCTAGCCAATTGGATAAGGCGGTTGCAACTGTCCAGGTGATATCATGCATGAGTCACTGTATATGACGGTTACGTCCCATGTGGTCAGTTAGGTTTCCGTCCGTCACGTAATGGAGACTAACGGTCTTCCTGGTCGGCGAGGTATATTAGACCCTCCGGCATGTGAACGGATATGTAAGAGCAAACTGTGGCTCCATGGCGATCGGTCAAGGGAAAGATTGCCAATTGTAGCCTGCCGGTCCGCCAGCTAAAGTTGTATGTTATGCCGGAGGGACCGCTAGACGGATGGGCTTATGACCTCAGGCATTCGCTAGAGCCTATGGCTACCCCTCCAGTGTTCGTCCCACTACAACCAATACTAGAGATGGTTAGTTCTCATTGGCGATCTGATCTTATTGGAGTTTGATGGTTGTGGGTTAGCGATTTTGAAGAAGAATACATTGCAGAATTCATCCTCAATGACCATGCTTCAACGGGATGGATTTTGCTTTGGTGTCGGATACAGATAAGGAGTGGCTGGAACATAACACAATTGAGGAAGAAGTATTGGAGAGGATTTTTATGGTGATAAGGTTTTGAGACCTGAAGGCCTGATAGTGGCCTTCCTCTTTCCATTTATTAGAAAGATGTTATGGCTACCATTTTACGAGCTTGGGTGCATCGTCTGTAGGAGCTTGGGAGTTATGGGAGGAATCTAAATGTCTCTTTCATTGCTTGGATTCCAGGTAAGGATAAGGGTACTAAGGGCCTAAAGGACTTCAAATCTATCTGCCTGGTTGAATGTATTTACAAGTTTTGGCAGGGGTCCTCATGTGTTTTTTTTCCGGTATCTAGAGTGTAGGGATGAGCTATTAAATATTACTAGAGATGATTATGTTCACAAATGCATTAATACATGGCCTGTTGCTTCCAGACCTTGACATACCATTATATCTGTTTACAGGAACACTTGGACTATGATGTGGTGAAAAGTTCCAACCCAGAGTTTAAGAAAGCAACCGTACGGATTAATATTTACAAGCAACACAGGCAAACAATTCAGGTAAGTAATGTGTACATCTATAAGAATAGTATTGCTGATGGCCTAATTCTCAATTCCCAAGTTCTTCCACATCTCTGAAGATTGTGGAGTCTTTGTCAATTTTTTACTTGTATCAGTTCTGAAGCCATTGTTTTAGTGAAAAGGGGGTAATTTTGGGTCGATTTCATCACTAGTTTGTGAGGGTGAGACGAACAATGCATCTTT
>NMUG010003553.1:0-14675 GCA_002855965.1 Monotropa hypopitys
GGACTTACTTGATTTCAAAATGTTCAGACTTAATAACGGTTTTATAATTGCCAAGACAATATATATCCTATTATTAATCTGTTTTCAGAATCGCCACTCGGCATAGAGTTATGGTGAGTCAAGTCACCGATTTTATAAGGAAAAGGTGGTCTGCGAAATCATAAAATCAAGTTCGGAGATTTGATTACGAATGGGGAATGTGTTAGGCACCCCATTCGCCCTTTCGGGACTTCCTTTTCAAAAGTAAATTTTCTTCCAATTTAAAAATCAATGATTTCTCGGCCAAGAGAAATAAGCATAAAACTGATGCTTGGATGAATTCAAAAAGGAGTTTACAGACAGGAAACGCTTTGATTCTGTTTTTGTGATTTTATGAAAAAAAAATTAAAGAATAAATTGAATTTTGATCTTTTTTACTATTTTTGTATTTTTGAATCGGATGGAGGTTCGACAGCATTTTGAAAGAATGTTTCTTTTTTTTGATTTTGAGATTCCGACAGAATATTGAACGATTCGGTACAACCCGACTCACAAAATATTTCTGTAATCCTTAGTCAGTCAGCTACTGCAAGTTTTCACTGAATGACTCGAATCTAGGAATTTTGATTTTAAAGGTATTTTTGTATTCTTTTAAACGGACAGAGTTTCAACCATGTTTTATGAAAAAATGTTTTTGTTGTTGATTTTTGGGAATTCCAGAAGAATATCGGGCTACCCGGTATGAACCAATTCTCGAGATATTCTTCCGATCCAAGTCAATCAGCTACTGCAAGATTTCACTGATCGAGACGAATCAAGGAATTGAATTTTTGATTTAAAGTATTTTATTTTATTTGAGAAAAGAGATTGTTCTTGTTTTTGGATATTCCGAAAGAATGTCAAATGACTCGGCATGACCCGATTCATAAAACATTCCTTCGATCCGGATTGGTCAGCTACTGCACATTTTCACTGAACAAAATGAATCAAGGAATTGAGTTTTTGATTTAAAGTATTATATTTTATTTGAGAAACGAGATTGTTCTTATTTTTGGAAATTCCGAAAGAATGTCAAATGAGCCGATATGACCCGATTTATAAGGTATTCTTTCGATCCAAATCGACCAGCTACTGCAAGATTTCACTGAGCGATACGAATCAAGGAATTTAATTTTGGAATGATATTTTCTTTATGTTACAACGAGGGAATTGATTTTCTTGGATTTTGGGAAATCTCAAAAGATGTCGAACGGCTCGGTGTGTACCGATTCATAAGACACTCTTTTTGATCCGAATCAGTCAGCTACCGCAAGTTTTCGCTGAACGATACGAATCGAGAGACTTGTTTTGTTTTTATGCTTTTTATAAGTGTTTTTCCTTTTCTTTTTACAAATTGAAAGAGTGAAGTGTTAAAATGAGAAGGGGAAAAAGGATCTAAATATATATGTATATGTATTTATAAGCACGTATAACGGGATAGAATATTATATATAAGTCGTGTCGAAATATTTCCAAAACAGACGACTCATATACAATATACCGACAAGGTCGGATTTAGAAATGAAAAATAGAAATGAACAAGACGGGCTTTTATTTTCCTTCCTTACAAACTTCAAGAAATGAAAGATTAGCTTTTAATGACATGTCGCGATTGTAAGCCAAAAATTCATAAGTCGATTTTTGTGAGTTAAATTTCTGATCTATTCAAGGAAATAAATGTTCCAAGATCTCTATTTATTTGACCGAACAGCCGGTAGGCATAGCCATACGCGAGGCCGATATATCATTTAATCGAGATCTTTGAAGATCATTTCTCTGAATAAAAGGGAAAAGTAAAAAAAAGCCAACAACGGGTTCTTGCATTTTTAAGGCAAAGACGTATTTACGTTCTTCTCGTACGTGACGTCGAAGCAGGCGTAGTCTAGCATGTATCAAATTCTAACGAGGAGAATGACGCAAATGATCGTCTTCTTTATTATAGATGTTTATATATATAGATAAAAGAAACATTTTCGATAGTTTTCTCGCCGGAGATATCGGAGTAGGCATAGCCATACAAGTGCCGATAGTCGAGATATACTATGAAACTGAATAAAAAAAGATACCAAAAATGTTTTCTTTATATCATTTACCTTGTATAATTACAATTTCCGGGAGTCTGAATTTCTAACGGTAAATTCCGTAAACTATAATAAAATATAGTATCGAGACCGAAGTCGATACTAATACTATACTATAGAATGGAACATCTATACCGAGAAATGACTCAAATGAAAAGAAGAAAATGAAAGACGTTTATAAAATTTTCGGCAGAGGTTCAGCTTCGTTTGGTTGGTTTTGGAATTTTCGGGTAGAGGTTTGATGGTTGTTGGAAGACCTTTGGTTGCTGGAATTTGGCTTCGGGAAGAAAGTTTATCCCAAGAACAAGAGTTGTTCTAGAGGAAAATGAGGTTGGAGGACTTAAGAGTTAGGGTAGGGATTTTTTGAAGGGTTTTTGGTATGGTTTTTGGATTTGGAGAGCTTCTGTCCGGGCAGTATTTGCTCTAGAGAGAGTATTTTGAACTCAAATGGCTAAGGGTCCTCTCCCAAGAGAGGGAGAGGTTTTTTTTAAGATTTGGTCATGTTTCATCTATAGATGCGACATGTTGAAAATTTTTATTTTTTATTGGAAAGTGCGCAGTAAAGGTGATTTGGTGATTTGGATTGAGTGTTGGAGTGGTAATAATGTCAAATCATCCTCCAAAAATCTAAAATGTAATAACATTAAAATGAAAAAGAATTTCTAAAGTCTTCTCGGGTTCTGAAAATTTGAAGTAGATATTTGCAATGCTTGAGTTGAATCATGAATTTAGCAATTATCACGGGATTATTCCGGACACTTTTCTGAAATTCTTTGGAAACCGACCTTTTTGCTCTGACCGGAAGAAGATGCTGCGGGTCTACGCCTTGAACTGCTTTTTATCCGTCGATCACAATTATCAGTAAATATTCGCCTCTTCAAATACTGCTCATGAAAATTATGTTTGTTCAATTCTGACGTCGACTTGCTGTCGCGGTAAAAAATAAACGGAATGGCATTTTGACTGAATTCTAAATTTTGCTCGGATGGATTCAATTTTTATACGGACTTCTCGTTAACGAAATTGTCGTCGACTTTCCATTCCTAAACATGATTTCAGATGCTCATGCGGAATTCTGCTGGTTCCGGAGCATGAAGCATGCAAAGAGGATTTTTGTCGGCCGTTCGGTTACTGTTTGTCTTGCTCCTCTGCTTGGATTAAAATTCTGACTTCGGATAAATATTCCTCAACATTTTATCGTTGTTCGCTCACTGCTGCATTGTCGCTGGCCACTGTCGACACTATTTGCGGGAAGTCCTGATATTCCGGAATTGCGTCTGGATTTGTTCGGAGGCTGATTTGACTATTTTGTTGACTTCCGGGATTGTGTCAAAATTGGGTATCAACACTCAATAACCGGAGATAGGAAGAACAGACTGCATCCTTGAGTGCCGAGGCTCAGACTCCCGGTAGTCCATTTTCTAAAGACTGAGAGAGCATGAAGAAATAACTAAAGGTTCTGAAGAGGGTGCCATCTCCCGGTAGAACATCATCCAATGACTGGAAGTACAGATGCAGAAGGAAGTTACAAGAGAATGCAGGAAATACAGAGGCCCGAATTCCCGGTAGTTGGGGGCCAATCACCGGTGGAACAGAAGAGAGTAAGGAAGAAAGAGCCGAGTACCGGTTATCCGAGTTCGTACTCCCGGTGATAGGAAGCAGCACACGATTAACAGTCTTTGGGTTAGAAGTGGAATTCTGGGGAATTATAATAACTTCTTGCTGTGATTTTGGCAGGTTCTCTAGGGTTAGTATTTAAGGAAAAAGATTCAGTTGAAAAGGAGTTTTGCTTTTCGGATAGAATTCTCTCTCTCTAGTTTATAGAAAGTAGTAGAAAGTAGGAGATAGAGTAAGAATTGATAAAGTAGATTTTGGAATTTCAAGTTGTTTTTCTCCAGTAATTCTCATTTCTAGCATAGATCTTTGCATAACTCTCATTTGATTTCCAATTTAGTTATTAAATTGAGTTTTAGTCAGAAATTTACTATTGCATCCAATTATGGGTTTAATTATTTCAGATTGTTCTTCAGTTGAATTTAGATCAATGAGGGGCTAAAATCCCTTAGGATCTAATTCGAGGATCTGAAGTGGTTGAATTGTTCTCACACTCTCTCTCATGCACGAATTATGGAGTCACGAATTGACGAGTAATTCTGGGGAATTTCCTCTCGTTGTCTCAGTTGATTTTGAGTTTGACGCTTTGTTGAAAATCTGGAGATTGGCACATCGCATGCTTATAAGGAATCAATTCTAAAGCAATTTGTAATTTCCATTACAGGTTATTCTATCAATTCAACTTTCAATTGAGATTGAGTGTGTGATAATTCAATTACCTTAGATCTGAGAACTAGATCCTTCTTCTTTTATTAATTTTAATTCCAATTGTTTCCAAGATGATTGAATTACATTCCAGAATTCTGGAGACCCAACTCATTTCATAATTTTCTTCATTAGAATCCATAAAAAAAGCACTTCACAAAAGAGAATTGAATTCCCCAAGTCCCTGTGGAAATAACCTGGTTACTCACCAGTGTGTTATGCTTGATTGGCAACCTTTTGTGAATCGAATTACTTGTGCTTGGATAATTCCCTTCCACTGATCTTATCTCATAAAAACTCTAGAAGTCAAATTGTTTTCCACATTCGGGTTTAATATTTGGAGACAGTCAAGCATTTTGGGCGCCGTTGCCGGGGACTTGGCGTTAAATTTAGTTTTCCTTAGTTAGTGCATCCATTTAGATCTTAAAAAATCATAATAATCCAAAAAAAATAAAAAAAATTTAGAAAATCAGAAAAACAGAGCATGAATTCGCAGAAAACAGAGCATGTTTGATGATGAATGTGTAATTTCATTCCCAGTAATCCATTCCTACTACCGGGAGTCCAGTTATAAGTGTTAAGAATTTTTTCTGCAGAAGTTAAAGGCTAAATACTGTAGCTCGGAGTACCGGGAGTCCAAGTCCGAACTACTAGGAGAACAAGCCTGCAGGGAAAGTTGAAGGAACTGAAAAACGAAACTGCGACTGGGACTACCGGGAGTACAATCTTTAAGTACCGGGAGTCCAAGAGGAAGGAGAATTTGCTCAAACAATTAAGCTGTGCATTCCCGGTAGAGCCAATGCTAACTACCGGGAGTTCACACACTTGAAAATTTTCCTTTGCTTACTACTGTTGTGCTATGCTTTGAGATAACCCTCCTTTTACTCTTGCAATTCAACTTGGGTGACCATTCTTGGTTTAATTCTTGTTGTAGGAGTAGGAGTAGGAGTAAGCTAACTTGTTGAGATTCCTGGAGTGGGAGAGAGGGAAATTATTTGGAAATGTGGACAAGGGTTCCTGGGGAAAGACTCGTACGACGAAATTCTGATCAATTAATCTTTATCCCCCATCCTCGTCCACAAATTGAAGAGCAACGAGTGGAATTCCAGATTGACAATCACATGGAATTCCCAAATAATGACCAATTGCCTCCCAATCACCAAAATTTCCAGCTGAATCAAAATGGGAGGGCTGGATTAAATGTACCACCACAAAGAAATGCACCACAACAAAGAATGGCACCACCACAAAGAATTGAACAGTATGTGGAAGAATTGGTTAGAAGTAATCATGATGAGGCACAAATGAGAACTATGAGGGACTACCTTAGTCCTTCATAGTCATCTACTCCCTAATGCATTATTCTTCCTATAGTGGCAAGGGAATTCGTTGTGAGACCGAGTTTTTTACAGCATCTTCCTCATTTTCATGGCATGGAGAATGAAAATCTCTACCTCCATGTCAAAGAATTCGAAGAAATTGTAAGGACGATGCTGGAACACAATCAAAGAGAGGATTTCGCTTATATCAAACTTTTCCCATTCTCTTTAAAGGATAAGACAAAGACTTGGCTCAACTCTTTGAGACCAAGATCTATCACGAGTTGGGGGGAGCTCCTCAAAGAGTTTTTCAAACAATTCTTTCCCGCACATAGAACGATTGCTTTAAAGAAGTAAATTCAAAAATTTTCTGAAAAACCCAATGAATCGTTCTATCAGTGTTGGGAAAGATTCAAAGAATTGTTGAGCTCGATTCCCCATCATGGCTACGAGCCATGGCAGCTTGTGAGCTTTTTCTATGAGGGCACATCTCCGAAGACAAGGCAATTCATTGAGATGATGTGTAATGGGGAATTTTTGAATAAGGATCCTGAAGAGGCACTTGAATACTTTGAGCACATTTCTGAAAATGCTCAATCTTGGGACACCTCCGACCCGAATGATCAAACAAAGATCAATCACTCCACAGGAGGGGGAAAATATCAGTTGTCAAATAATGAGGATCTTCAAGCTAGGATCGCTCAATTGTCCCGAAAGATTGAGCAGTTAGAGGTGAGGAAGGTGCATGAGGTGACCACCCAACCTAAGGTGGAATCCTCTTCCACAATTTGTGAGAGTCAAGAGCATAACACCCATGATTGCCCCACAATCCCTGCATTTAAAGATATGCTTCAAGGGCAGCATGAGGTGAATGCTATTGGGCAACACCCACCAATTCAACAACGGAAACCGTTTAATTCCCCTTATTCGAAGACTTATAATCACAAATGGAGGAATCATCCAAATTTTAGTTGGAAGGGTGACGCCCATGGGAATCAATAACATCAATCATCTTCACAAAATCAACATCAACCACAAGGGCCGTACATGCCGAATCCTTCGTATCCACCCCAAAATTTCCAAGGACAAGTTCCTCACTAATCATCGGGGTTTGGATATCAAAATCATCACGGCAATGTATCGCAGCCCGCCTACATTCCACCGAATAAAAGAAATTTTGAAGAACAATTGTCCCTCTTTATACAAAACACCAATCAGTTCATGCAAAGCACAAGGCAAGACATGGGTGAATTGAAGGCCCAAATCACTAAAATGAATACAACGATTGATATTTTGCAACAAGAGAAGGGCAAGTTCCCAGCTCAGCCCCAATACAATGTGAAGGGGCAGAATTCTGCTGAAATTACTCCACTTGATGACAATAGTGTTGGTGAATTAAAAGCTGTCACTGCACTTCAGAGAGGAAAGATTGTAGACAATCGAGTGGGGAACTCGAAAGAGAGAGAAGAGAGAGCAAAATTTACCAAAGAAGAAAAAGGTAAGGGAGTTGTGATTGAGGAGAATGTTGAAGAGTGAACAAAACCAGAAAAAAGAGTGGGAATTGTCCATTACCTGCTCCCTTCCCTCAAAGGCTTAAGCCTAAACCGACTCACCAACCTGAAATTTTGGAACTCTTTAAACAAGTGAAAGTGAACATCCCGTTACTTGATACAATTAAGCAAGTTCCTTCCTATGCAAAATTTTTAAAGGACTTGTGCACGGTAAAACAGAGGATGAATGTGACGAAAAGAGCATTTTTGATGGAGCAAGTAAGCTCAATTTTGAAAGCGGACACACCTCCCAAATATAAGGACCCCAGTTGTCCTACAATTTTAATTGTCATAGGTGAGGTGAAGCTTCAAAAAGCTTTGCTTGACTTAGGAGCGAGTGTGAATCTTTTGGCTTACTCGGTGTATGAACAACTCGGTTTGGGAGAATTGCAGCCCACTACCATCACCCTCCAACTCGTGGATCGAAGTGTAAAAGTACCAAGGGGGATGATAGTAGATATGATTGTCCAAATTGAGAAGTTCTATTTCCCCGTTGACTTCATCGTGCTTGACACACAACCGGTGGCCAACACTGCTGCCCAAATTCCAGTCATCCTAGGAAGACCATTTTGGCTACCGCCAATGCTCAAATCAATTGTCGAAATGGTATTATGCATCTTACCTTTGGTAACATGACTGTGGAGTTAAACATTTTTAATGTGTGTCGATCACCGGGGGATGATGAGGAAGTTCATGAAGTGGATATGGTGGAGACTTTGGGTTGTTACAAGAGAAATCTTGTTAATGACCCACTTGAGTCATGTTTAGTGAATGCCGGGGTTGAAGGACATGTACCTTCCCTTGAGGAGTTTGAGTACATTGTCTACTTGGAAAAATTGGAGGAGATTGTAAAAGTGAGTGAGCTGAAAAATGATGAGAGATTTGAAGAGTTGAAAAATTCTGTGAGGAAGGTTGATGAGCAACCCACTTTTGAGCTGAAGCAATTTCCACCATCTCTGAAATATGCTTTCCTTGGGTCTAACCAAACGTACCTGGTGGTAATTTCTTCAAGTCTTAAGGTGGAGGAGGAGAGAAAGTTGATGGAGGTGTTGATCTTACACAAGGGTGCTATTGGATGGGCGCTTGCGGACATCCATGGCATTGACCCTTCTTTATGAACACACCGAATTCATTTAGAAGAGAATGTTAAGCCCTCACGACAGCCACAACTTCATTTGAATCCTCATGTGAAGGATGTCGTGAGGAGCGAGGTGCTTAAATTACTGGATGTTGGGATCATTTACCCTATTGCAGATAGCAAATGGGTAAGCCCCGTCCAAGTTGTTTCCAAGACATCTGGAGTTACTGTTGTGGCAAATGAAAGGAATGAGTTGATTTCTACTCGTGCCATTACCGGGTGGAGAGTTTGCATTAATTATCGGAAACTCAACTCATCCACCCGAAAAGACCACTTCCCTTTGCCCTTTATTGACCAACTACTTGAGCGAGTTTCCGGTCATGCTTACTACTATTTTTTAGACGGGTATTCGGGGTATAACCAGATAGAGATTGCCCTTGAGGACCAAGAGAAGACCACTTTTACATGTCCATTTGGCACTTTTGCCTACCGACGAATGCCATTTGGCCTATGCAATGCTCCGGGTACCTTCCAAAGATGTATGATGGGCATCTTTAGTGATATGGTTGAGAAGGTCATCGAGATTTTTATGGACGACTTCTCAGGTTTTGGGAATACCTTCGATGATTGCTTAAGTCATCTTGAGAAAGTCTTGGTGAGATGTGAAAGCAAGAAATTGATCCTTAATTGGGAGATTTGATATTTCATGGTCACTTCCGGAATCGTTTTGGGGCACATTGTGTCAGAAAAGGGAATCGAGGTAGACAAGGCTAAAATCAATCTCATTTTTAGTCTACCTATTCCCAAATGTGTGAAGGATATTCGTTCATTCCTCAGTCACACTAGTTTTTATAGGAGATTTATCAAGGGTTTTAGTGCAATATCTAAACCCTTGTGTAATCTTTTAGCTAAGGATGTTCCTTTCGTTTGGGATTCTCACTGTGAAGAAGCATTCTCTACCCTTAAGAGTATGCTTACTTTTCCACCCATTATGCAGTCCCCTGATTGGAACCTTCCATTTGAGCTTATGTGTGACGCGAGTGACTTCACAATTGGGGCTGTTTTGGGACAGAGACACAACAAGCTCCCTTGTGTCATCTATTATGCGAGCAAGACCTTGAATGAGGCCCAAATGAACTACACCACCACAGAAAAGGAATTGCTCGCTGTAGTCTTTGCCCTAGACAAGTTTAGATCCTATCTCATTGGGTCACCGATAGTCATTTTCACAGACCACGTGGCATTGAAATACTTGTTCACCAAACAAGATGCCAAACCTCGACTAATTCGGTGGATTCTCCTACTCCAAGAGTTTGACATCACCATTAAAGACAAGAAGGGAGTGGATAATGTGGTGGCCGATCAGCTCTCACGATTGACTTTTAATGAATCGGAAACCACCCCAATCATTGATTCTTTTCCTGACGAACAACTCTATGCGATGGCTACTCTTCCTTGGTATGCCGACATCGCTAACTACTTGGTCACGGGGAAAGTTCCTAGCACTTGGACATCACAAGAGAGAAGGAAATTTTTGAGAGAAGTGAGGAATTGTTTTTATGATGATCCATTTTTATTCAAGTATTGCCCGGACCAATTGGTTATACGATGTGTATCCCATAAAGAGATTCCAAGTATCTTGTCATTTTGCCACGATGGAGCATGTGGAGGCCACTTTTCGGCAAAGAAAACCACTGCAAAGATTTTGCAAAGCGGATTTTATTGGCCCACATTGTCCAAGGATGCCTATCAAGTGTGCAAACATTGTGAGAATTGCCAAAAGTTGGGGGGAGTAACAAGGAGAAATATGATGCCATTGAATCCTATCCTTGTGATAGAGATCTTTGACTGTTGGGGCATGGACTTCATGGGCCCCTTTCTCCCATCTTTTGGCAATCTCTACATTCTTTTGGCTGTTGATTATGTCTCCAAATGGGTGGAGGTGATCCCTACACACACGAATGATCATATAGTGGTGCTCAAGTTCTTGAAGGAGCACATTTTATCTCATTTTAGGATGCCCCGCGCCATCATAAGTGACCAAGGAACGCATTTTTGTAATCGACCGGTTGGCGTTCTTATGGCCAAGTACGACATTACGCACAAGATCTCCATGCCTTACCATCCCCAAACAAATGGGCATGCTGAGCTGGCCAATAGGGAGATAAAACATATTTTGGAAAACACGGTGAACCCCAACCGCAAGGATTGGTCTAACCATCTATCCGATGCACTTTGGGCATACCGGACAGCTTACAAAACTGTCCTTGGTATGTCTCCCTATAGGTTGGTCTTCGGTAAGGCATGTCATTTGCCCGTGGAGATGGAGCATCGGGCGTATTGGGACTTAAAGAACTTGAACTTCAACTTGCCGGCTGCCGGTTCGAATCGAAAATTAGATTTGAATGAACTTGAGGAGATGAGAAAAGATGCTTATGAAAATGCTGAGATTTACAAGGGGAAGATAAAAAGATTGCATGACAAGATGATTTCCCGGAAAACGTTTGTGGTTGGTTAAAAAGTTTTATTGTACAATGCGAGATTGCATCTTTTTCCAGGAAAGCTTAGGTCAAGATGGTCAGGACCTTTAATTGTTCATAGAGTATTTGAGCATGGTGCAATTGAGATAGAGGATCCTGCTAACGGGTACCTTTCCAAGGTGAATGGGCAGCGGTTGAAGCCATTTTTAGAAGGGTTTCCACGGAAGGAATTGATTGAGGAGATGTCAGATCCTATCTACGAGGAACCTTCAGCAGGGTAAGTCAAGAAAGGAGATGTGAGGTACTGCTGTACATATGTTTTGTATCTTTTAGTTGCTTGTTTGTCTGTTGTCATGAGTTCTTTTGCACTTCTTTTGTTAGAATTGTTTTTGTCTACTTTGTATTCTCCATCTCTGGTTTATCTTGAGGATTTTTTTCTTTGCTTAAGAGCATTGAGGACAATGCTCATGATAATTTGGGGGGTGAGGCATACTTTGTAGCCCTTTTTATCATGAAACAAAAACTGAAAAAATGCTGCTGAAAAAAATTTCTGAAACAAAAGGGTGCCTTGTTAGGAAACCCTTGAGTCAGACGGTCTAGCATAGCAGCCTACCCCTTGTCTCTTAAAGGGAGTAGGGAAGAAAGTATGGTCAAAATTAAAAAAATGGAGGGAAATAATAGGGACTTGCTTGTCATGTGGTTGGTAGGGTACTTAAAAATCTAAGGATCATGCATGGATCATGTTTTAGACACTAGGATGGTAACATTTAAATGGCTTCAAGGTTGAGTTCTTTGGTATTTGTTTCTACTTGACTGAGTAATGAACCTTAGATTTTAATCTAAGTGAGTTAAAGCGGCCAAACTCGTCAAGTGGAGATCATCTAAACCACATGCTTACTCCCATTGGGCCTATCGTTTAGTTGTGGGTTGACCATCCTTGCATACTAGCTGAACTAGTGCCCTGGTGTACAAACTTTTGAAAAATGATTCATGGCATTTCTTGAATGATTGAAACCAGAAATCTTGTCATCACTTGAACCTTACCTTGAGCCTTTCTAGTTTCCTTCCCTTGTTTAAAACCTAGGGAACCTTTGGTGTCAATTGTTCATTGAGGTCTGGGGAAAGTAAGCAAGACCAATGAAAGCATTGATGGTCTTGCACGTGTCACAAGAACAATAACAAGTCTTCTTGAGCTCTCAAAAATTCAACCAAAGCCCAAGCCAACCCTGACCCTACTCCCTAATCAACTCCCGGAATTAAGCTTTTCAACTCCCGGGAGTACACCTTTGACTGATGGAAATATGGGGATGCAGCAGCCCATCTCCCGGTAGTCCACTCTCTATAACCGGGAATGTGAGCTGCAGTAAATGAAAATTGGTGTATAGAGACCTGGTGACTTACGAACTCCCGGTAATGCAAGTTGGAACCTTCGGTAGTTGGAGGTGCTGTGGAAGAAAGTTGTGCAGAGCTTAAACAGAGGCTCAAACTCCCGGTAGAGCGTACTCTCTATGACCGGGAGTCCATATGCGAGGTGATAAAGTTGATAAAAAGGGGTCTTCAACTCCCGGTTATACCAACTCGAACTACCGGGAGTGTGAAGTTCTATTGTTAAAAATTGTTGGTGCAGAGAATTAAGGTGAGCTAACTCCCGGTAGTCCGGATTCCAATTCCTGGTAGTATGGATTTCCTATAAATACTGACCCTCTGGCTAAACCCTAACTCCCGGTGATTGAAGCAGAAGTTAAGAGAGAGAAAGTGCGGCGATTAAAAGCTTTTCAAGAAAACCATCGCCAGGAGTGAAGAATCCAAGTGAATTGAAGCTCAAAGAAGGATCGAAGGAGTAAATTCTCTGCGAATCTTGGATTAGCATGTAATTTCTTCCATTTTAGGGCAAATTCTGATTTTTTTTGTGGTCCCTGTGCGAATTTAGTCATGGACAAGAACCAAACCAGAAAAAGTTCCAGGCTTAGGGCCCAATTTGACAAAAGTTCTCAGTCAGTTAGGAGAAACAAGGGAGTAATCGATTTGGAGGAGGATGAGAAAGAAAGTTCCCAAGAGATTTTTAGTCCCAGAGAGAGAACAAAAAGGTCCAACCCAACCCAGTCACAGACAGTTCCTTCACTCCCAAATACAGCTCAACTCGAGTTACCTGAACCAAGTAGAGGTGGGATGAAACACTCCGGAAATTTCAGTTGGAAGGAAAGTGTGAGGAAAAGAGCAATAGTCTGTGAAAGGAAGGTTGAGAAAAGCAATGAGGACCCTCAGTTGGGACTAGTCTGTAAGGTTATTGAGGATTTAGGGATTCAAAGTTAGTTTAAGGGATACGTGGTACCTTGGGTGAGCGAGTTTTATACCTCACTGGAAATAATTGAAGAAGAGAACAATATGGTGGCGAGTGTAAAAGAGAGGACTATCACTGTGAATGAAGATAGGATAGCTCAATACTTGGGATGTCCTCGAAGTGATGAAGAGGAAGTTGAATACTTCAGCTCTAGTAGCCACAGCTTGGCAGGTGTGAGTCTGGCCAATGAGATCTGTTCAGTTGAGGGCTTACAGCGATATAGGGCAAACAATTTCAATTTCAAGCAAGGGATACTGAAGAGAGAGTATGCGTTAATGAACAAAATCATTCACTGCAACCTTCGACCAAAGGGGTGTGAGAAGTCCCCTTCCTTGCTTGAAGCCCAGCTGGTGTTCGAATTGGTTAAGGGAGTACGCTTGACATCCCTAAGGAGATTTATAATGTAATTAAGGAATTTAAAACCACTGCAAGTTTGAGGAGTGGACTACCATTTGCAAACTTGATTACTTGTTTCTGTGAAGAGAGTGGGGTAAGAGTGGGGAATAAGGAAAAATGGAAAAACCTATCTCGGGTCCAATCACTGTAAAAACGGTCAGCCAGATGATACCCCAAGAGCAAGGGCCTGGAAGCCCACCACAGATTGCTACCCCCATTGCTGAACCATCCAGTCCATTGCCTCCAGTTAGTAAAAATTCTCCTAGTTTGGAATTTGTAGCTCACGTTTCTGCCCCTGCTAATGTCTTGCCTCGACAAGTTCCACAATCTACACCCGAGGTGGCTGAGTCCTCAAGAAAGAAGGAGAGAGCTGGAGTGGGAATTGAAAATTTGAACCATGATGAAATAATATTGAAGGAGATGGTCGAGAAAGTCATGACCAAACAAGCTGAGAAGCAGGCCAGATCCCGAATCATGCTTAAACTGTTAGAACAAAATGCCTAAAGGATGTCAGAAATGGAGAAGAAGAGGGTTTAAGATAGAAGGATAATGGACCAGATTCTCGAAAATCAGAGGATTATCATGAGGAGTCTGGCAGCCTTGAGCAGGAATGAGGCCAGTATGAACCAACCCAGAATAACCCAACCTTGATCCTATTTTCTGATGAGTGATGGAAGACCTTTTTGCTTGTTCTTATTTTGTTTAAAGTATGGGAATTCTGCATGTTTTTGGACTTTGAAAAAAAAATTCTGGAAGTTTTTGGAAGAAATGAATGAAAATACTGGTTTTTGCTGAGTGTCTTCTTGATAAGTGCTATAATTGTGTGGTTGTGGAAACACTTGGGGTAGATGACCAAGACACATTAGCAGTGTTTCCACACATATTCTCTTACCCTTTTTAATATTAAAAGCTTACAAGTCCTGCATGATTTTGAAGGTTTGTACTTAACCAGGGTACTTGTCTCTAGTAGCATCTGTTCATCTTGCTTTTGTTTGGGTGCTTTCATATCATTGAGATTCATGCATTGATTTATCTTTGGGAAGGGATTCTGAGACCCTGATACACTTTGAGAGATTTGTTGTGAGTGAACCAA
>NMUG010003554.1:0-14660 GCA_002855965.1 Monotropa hypopitys
CATCTATAATGGTTGCCTTTTCTACCTCTTTCTTAGGGCCATTTTCTATCCTTTTAAGACAGATTTCTAATGTGACAACCTCTTTAATTAGGGTACATTTTTTCTTACTTCCTTACTTAGCTCTTTATCAATGTTCTTAACCCTAGCTATATTTTCACGATTGAGCTTAAGTTCACTATTTTCCTTTTCTAATAATTTTATTGATTTTCTTAGTTCACAATTCCTAAGGCCGTTTTTAGATTCTTCTAACAGTTTTTCAAATGCAATATGAATATCATCATCAAGAATATCACTTGAAGTACTACTGGTAAGACTGAAAGAATCAGTTAGATATACCTGAGAGTTAGCGATGTCTAACTCATTTTCACCCTTATTGCTGATGCTGCTATTGCTGCTCCCCTTCTTGCAAGAGCATTTGTGGCCCATTTGGATCCTCTCCAGGTTGTTACGCATCTGTCCTAGAGTTTCAGGCTCTGATACCAATTGATAGAAACCTCGAGGGAGGGGAGGTGAATAGGTTTTTTTTTTGCCTTTTTAATTCTTTTTAATTAACAATCACAAACAAGCATGTTGGTGAGTTAGATAAATATAAACACAAAGAAAGTAAGGTGAGTAAGAAGAGATAAGAGAAAGGTAGAGGTGACACAGTGATTTTTATAGTGGTTCAGAAATTGCTTAGTCCACTCTTCGGCGTGGTATCCTTTGGGAGCATGCCCGTATCCACTATGTAATCACTTTACAGAGATAAACGCAAACTTCTCTTCCTAGCCTAACTCCTACAGACTAAGGTAATCTGTAATGACTCGAATTTCCATGCCCTTTTAAATTCAATTCTTTGGTAAATAAAATAAAATCCGACGAATTTTGAAGTGTTCGAGGCTGTGGATAAGTTGGTTGAATCATTGGAAGGAGTCCGGGTGCATTGACCGACTCCGGCGCGAGTTTCATCCTCGTTCAGAATATTCAAGTGCGACTACTCGTCGTTAGTTCGTTGTCTCTTAATCATTTGTTGTGTTTATGATCTCGTGGGAGGCTAAGGGATAGCCTTGAAATGTCTATTCGGTATCTAGAATACTCGGCAGGTGTCCTTGGATGAATTGGGAAGGTTCAGAGCCTTTTTTCGCGTTTCGGAACATTTCTGCTAGCTTCGTTCGGACCAAACTCGGGTTTCGTCCGGACGACGGGTCCAGAAACTGTGAGGTTTGCTTCAGGAGGTTTCGTCCGGACCATTGTGATCTTCATCCGGACCATGGGGGTTTCGTCCGGACGACCATGACCTTCGTCCGGACGACGGTCTGCTGAAATGCACGATTTTGAATGATTTAAGTGTGGGGCACTTTGGTAATCTTGCCCTAACACGTTTTTATCCCCTAAAATTGCCCCAACCCTTCTTGTTCCTCATTTTTTCCTAACCCTAAACCTCTCTCTTTTCTCTCCTTCTCCATTAATGGAGGTTTTTCTTCCTCCTTCAAATCCAAGGGCTTCCAAGCCTTGGATGAAATTTCTCAAAGAACAAATGTTGTTCCCCTCACCTCAAGCTCTCCGGAAAACCCAATATCTTCTCCATTCCTCCAAAATCCAAAGTTAGGAGATTGCAAAGATGCTTGGATCAAGAAGTGGCAAGGAGAAACGTTGCTCCCCTTGGCGAGAGTTACTCGGTGGCTACCTTCGCGAGTCCATCCGACATGAATTTGGACTCCGGCGACTTTCCAGCGAGGAGCTATGGAGATGTGGTCTTGAGAAACATTGTAGAGGATGAGGAGATCTACGCGGTGGCGGGTTCGGTTTGAGGCGGCACGACGACACCATTTTCCGGCGACATTGCGGCGACTACTCCGGCGATTGCTCCGGTGGGTAAATTCTTGACTTCTATTAAATATGTGCGTGTGTGTGTATATAGTTCGTATAGTCGTGTTCTCACTCCTATCGAATAGTGGTCGCGTAGCATTCGGACTAGGATGGACTCACTCGTTAGGATCACTTGAACTTTGGGTTGATAGACATTGGAAATTGAAGTAATGTGGTTACGAATGTCAATTAGTGGTCATGTGTCGATCGGCCACCCATAATTTGTAGACGCCTCATGCTCGATAAAATTTCTTAGTGAGTCGACTTGTGTGCCCTGAGATGACTAGAATGGATATAATAATCATGCGACGAGAGAATGGTTAATTGGAGGTCAAATTGTGGTTACTTGACTAGGTGGCGTATCCTAGGTATTTGATAACGATAAGTGTTTGACTAACGACCACACGAACCATAAATATTCTTTTAGTGGAAATCTACCGTCACTTGATTGTCGTAAGACTTGAGTTGGGAAGTCATTGGTTGAGTCGGGTCAAACGGTGCCCACATACCTTGCGAGATAAGTGTGCTAAGAACTTACCAAAAAAACCCTTAAATAATATATGTATAGATGGAATTGAGATTAAAGTGTGGCATTGGGTAAAATAGTGATCTTATTGGTTGTGTGAAGTCTCGCTTGGTGTCGCCAAGGTCGGAGACATGGACTCGCCTACTTAGGTGTGAAATATGAACTTGATGGCTACCCCGAATGAAATAACCTTGCGGGTTGCCTCCTTTGACGTGGTCAAGGTTGAACTTACGTATGTTAAATCCGGTGAGAGGTATAATCATTCAATGAACTTCCAAAATAGAGGATGTGCCTACCAAAGGCTACTCGTGTACAATCTTGAACCTATCACCTCTAAATGAAAGATCAAAGTGAGAGCGATGACCTCCGTGCGGGTACTAGCGTTGGCTAGGGGATTAGAGGTGGATAATGGGAATGTTGAATGCACCGATGAAACAGTGGGAATAATAGAGGATATGACAACTTGGTTAGTGATAAGACTAACGTTGGCTAGGGAGGCAAATAATGTCCCGCACTAGCGTTGGCTAGGAAGAACGTAAAGCATGTAATCAAATGGAACGAAGAAGACTAGCTTTGGATAGAAAAAAATATAAAGTACAACACACTAGCGGTGGCTAGGAAAAGAGTAACAAGTAACATACTAGCCTTGGCTAGGAAACGTGAATGATAGTAACGTACCAACTTGATATTACGAACAATGCGACCGATGAGATCTACTAGCCGTGGCTAGGAAATATCTCTACTAGCCGTGGCTAGGAATATTCCGATAGGGATTCTTGATACGATATACGAGAACGGACTTATGATGGTATTCTCGGGATGGTCGCTCCATCTACGACATTGTGCACAATGGGGGTTACTTGGGCCCTCTCGACGTTACTTGGGGAACGCTAGGACAAGATTTGGGTTAGTCAGTCGTCCAACTACTACCCTCTTCCCCCTATCGACGATACTTGACTTTACTTGGAACGGACTTATGATGGGGTTCCAATGACTTATCTATGCAACAATAACTATGCTTACTTGGAGTGGACTTATGATGGGACTCTATGGAATATTCATACCACGAATCAGATATAATAATTTGGAATGGACTTACGATGGAATTCCAAGGGGAAATTCACCCAATGAACAAAAAGGGCAATTTAAAAGAAAGTGTACCAAAGTAAGACATGAATCGTACAAAAGAAAGAAAATAAGTGAACATCTCAAGTGTTAACAAAATATGTAAGTTAAGCAATTAACTCCATAGATAGGTAGCGAGGCTTGGAAGTGGTGTGTGTGCTACAGTTACCCATATACGCGTTGTGCAGATTCTTGATAGCTCCCTTGGTTACATCATTTAGTAGAGAGTTGGTTGCGACGATTTGAGAGAGAGAGAGTTGGATTAGCCATTAGGCTTGACACCCTTACTTCCCTTGTACTCGAGGAGGTTAGTTGGCGGATTTTTAGCTCGTTCGCTTTTACTACTTTGTGTTTCTCTCTCTTTCTCTCTCTACTACTTTACTACTTGTGTTGTCCTCTACTGCTGCTTTTCCTCTACAGCCTTTACTTGTGCTTACCCCTCCTAGGCATGCACCGCCCGTGCATGTTTGGTAGTGGTCAAGATTTTATCTACTGAGCCTGTGGTTTGCTCAGATTTTCGTGGTCCTCCCCCTCTCAGGTTGCTAGCTGGGGCCAGTAGGATTGTGGATCTTGGACTTCAGTCAGCTGCTGGATTTTCAGTGGTACTTGCAGGTTTTGGTTGTACTTACTGTTTCTCCCGAGGGTGGGATGTACCCTCTTGGTTCACTTTACTTTTCAGTCAGATCAGTTGTAGCCGTGTACGGCATTTAGTTTGTCTTCCTCTTATCTATTCGTCTTGTACCACTTTTGTCATATAAATGTAATGAGAACAGAATGGAATGTATAGATACAACAAGTAATGATCCCCCTAATTCTATTTAAATTGTTTTAAAAAAAATGGTTTGAAAATTCGGGGCGTGACAACTTGGTATCAGAGCTTTCGATTCGAATACCTTGGAACCATGGGGAGACACCTAGTCTCCATGGATTTTCTTGGTCATTACATTGTTCTTTCATCGTGTTGGTGTGCTTGTGACACAATCTTGCTTCTTGGTTCCGCTTCTTGTTGATGTTCTGTTTGTTCTGTCTCCTTCCACGGACGTCGAGTTTCTCCATCCCCGGGAAGTCGAGTGTTGATCTTGATGGCAAGTTCGGTAGCCTTTTGGGTTGTGTGTCTTGGTGTTCCTACTCTTGGCATCTCTGATGCAACTTTTGGTGGTCTTCGTGCTGTTGTGGTCTCCTCTAGGATTGCTAGAGTCGAGTTTGAATCCAATAATAGATTGAGACCTTTGGGAAATTCTTGAGATGATTGTCGTGGCTTCTTTTGTCTTGTTGCTTTTGTGTAAAATCTTGATCCTATGGTCGCATAGCGGACATATCTTGGGAAGTTCTGGCACTACTTACCGATTTTTAGCATCTTGTCGAGCTCCTTGAGCGTAGGTGGCTTGATCATTTCGGTTTCATGAGGCAAGTTTCGGGAAATCTTGGTACGATTGGTCGTGCGACCCATAGAAATCCATGTTGGTTCTCCCGTTTTAGCGAGATCCTTAAGGCATAGTTGTGATTTCCTAGCGTTTTCTATTTTAAGGAGGTTGAGTTGCCTGAGTTTGCCTGTGAAGTGAGATGTTCCAACGCCTTTGTTCATTAGCACGTGAGTGTAAGTGCGACGGTAGCGTGTCCTTTTCCGTTTGGAAGTTTGTCTCACACTAGATTGCAGCCAGTTGATCGTGTAAAGTCGGTTGCGGATGCTTTGGGCGAAGCTTGGATATAATGCCAGCAGGGCAACCAGATGTTCCCTTATGATTTCTCGTTCCTCTCGTGTCCGCTTGGACCATTGTTGACGATTTCGACTAGTTATGGATCCTGTCCTAGCGCCGTGGAAAGATTTCCTTGTTCGGCCTCCCGTTGCTCGTTAGTATATGCTGGGCTTTGGTAGTCAGTCCCTGGCATGACCTTCTCCTTCTCGGCTAATCGAGTTTCTATCTCGCATTCCTGCGCTCACTTATTGATTCTAATCTGTCCTTGAGCGGCATTGTTCCGTCTGTGCGGCACGTCTAGTGCGCAGTGCGGCACGTATGGTGTTTGTGCGGCCATGTCTCTGTTCGGCCATACCTTTGCGCGGCTATGCTTGTTTAGCAAAGGTTCAGCTCGGTAGTAGCGCTATGCGGCAATTGCGTTGCCCGGCATGCCTGGATCTTGGTACTTTTGTGTTGCTGACTCTTGGACTCCTTGTTGAGTGGTAGTCTCCCTATGACTTCCCAGTCGGTTGTTTTATCTCTCGTACGGTTATTCTTCGAGTACCTCGTCAGCTATACAGTGGTTGAGCGTGGCTTCAAGGCGAAGCGTGGATTAGTTGACGTACCGTTCTCAGTGTCCCCAACTCGTTCGCATCGAATGTAGCCAGTTAGAGCGTGCAGACAGAGTTTGTGCACGAAGGAATGACAAGCGAGGAAAGATGGCGGTTTGGCGATAGTCTTTAGTCAATATCAGAGTCGCGCAGTGGTAACAGGAAAGTCAGAGTCGTTGAGCACATGTGTTCAGTCCTCAGTTCGAGAGAGGAACCAATCCCAGTGGTACACGTTGCGCGTTGATTCATGAAGACAAGTAGCCAGTTGGTCAGACGACTTGGGAAAGGTGTATGCAGTTGTCGCAACTGCTAGTTTCATCGTTCCAGGAGATTCGAGCTGCGTTAGCTCCTTTCATAGTACCGCGCATTAGTGAGATTGATGCACCTCTCGGCATCTCCCTTTTGTTTGCAATCTTGTTTGGCTTGTTGTGACTATAGTTCGAATATTGTCTCCTTCTCTTGTCGGACTCGTGATGCGTTGAGGGAATACTCGGGTTGCAATCTCTCTAGTCTTGCATTTCTAAGTTTTGAGGAGGTGTTCTTGGTTCGTTGGATCAAATCTCTTGATTGACATCTTGAATGAATGTTGGAATCTCTTACATCGTTGATCGTCGATGATGGACGAGACCGCTCTCACCTCCCACTTGCTCCGTTGAATGCACATCTCGGAGTTGATCTTGTCTCCTGCGAATCGTATTCCAACCCCGTGACGTTGGGTAGATTGTTGTAAGAATGGGAATGAGTTATTGAGTCGGTTATTCTTGCACTTTCTATGTAGAATCGACCGTGTTTTTTTTTTGATCGTGTGATTATGGATGACCCTAGGAGGTTGAGCAGAGTATCGTGTCCGGCTAGCACATCTCGAACTCAAATCCTTGTGTCACTTGATGTCACATTGGGTGCGTGTGTGGGGACGTATATGTCCACCTATATCTATATATGTGTATAGTGTGTGGGGGTGTCCGTGAGAAAATGGTAACGCGGAAAAGCATTGTAAAATACACATATGAGAATTGCAAAACAATAATAATAATGAAGATTGCCGATCATATTCCCGTTCTTGATTCGTTGCTCCTTACGCTTGTCGTTGTACCCGGCTAGCAGTTTCTTGCCTTGAATATTTTTTTGGAGCATCTATTGTTTGTTGCACCGTTAATGATCTTGATTGTTGCATCAACGCGTTCACACCAGCTCAGAAGTTGTCCCTTTGTTCTTTTGTGTGGCACATGGTTTGGTCTTGACTTGACACCTACTACTTGTTGGTCTTGTTCTCGAGATGAAACCTTCACCTATTGTTGGTTGGTCCTTTTTGAGAAAATTATTCACCTTGTAGCTGGATCATTCATTTGTTGCCTCATTGCTTGGTGATGGTTTCTTGTGAGCAATCCTTTCCGTTTGTTAATTGCTGTAGTGATTGGTGGTAGTCTCCTTTGTGAACGAGGTTGTTCATGTCATTGTTGCGCTATCGTTGAGTTGACGACGGTATCGGCGTCCTCCACATCGGGAAGTAAACCTTCGACCTTGTTTTGTTGGCTTGTTGTTTGGGTTGAACCCTTACTTGTTGATCGAATCGTCACACCTCAATCCTTAGGAAATTTCGGGGACGAAATTCTTTTAATGAGGTTGAGATGTAACGACTTGAATTTCCATACCCTTTGAAATTCAATTCTTTTGTAAATAAAATAAAATCCGACGAATTTTAAAGTGTTCGAGGCCGTGGATAAGTTGGTTGAATCATTGGAAGGAGTCCGGATGCATTGACCGACTCCGGTGCGAGTTTCATCCTCGTTCGGAATATTCAAGTGCGACTACTCGTCGTTAGTTCGTTGTCTCTTAATCATTCGTTGTGTTTATGATCTCGTGGGAGGCTAAGGGATAGCCTTGAAATGTCTATTCGGTACCTAGAATACTCGGGAGGTGTTCTTGGATGAATTGGGAAGGTTCAGAGCCTTTTTGTCGCGTTGCGGAACATTTCTGCTAGCTTCGTCTGGACCACGCTCGAGTTTCGTCCCGACGACGGGTCCAGAAACTGTGAGGTTAGCTTCAGGAGGTTTCGTCCGGACCATTGGGGTCTTCGTCCGGACCATGGGGGTTTCGTCCGGACGACCATGACCTTCGTCCGGACGACGGTCTGCTGAAATGCGTGATTTTGAATGATTTAAGTGTGGGGCACTTTGGTAATCTTGCCCTAACACGTTTTTATCCCCTAAAATCGCCCCAACCCTTCTTGTTCCTCATTTTCCAAACCCTAAACCTCTCTCTCCTCTCTCCTTCTCCATTAATGGAGGTTTTTCTTCCTCCTTCAAATCCAAGGGCTTCCAAGCCTTGGATGAAATTTCTCAAAGAACAAATGATGTTCCCCTCACCTCAAGCTCTCCAAAAAACCCAATATCTTCTCCATTACTCCAAAATCCAAAGTTAGGTGATTTGCGAAGATGCTTGGATCGAGAGGTGGCAAGTAGAAATGTTGCTCCCCTTGGCGAGAGTTACCCAGTGGCTACCTTTGCGAGTCCATCCGGCAAGAATTTGGACTCCGGTGACTTTCCGGCGAGGAGCTATGGAGATGCAGTCTTGAGAAACATTGTAAGGGATGAGGAGATCTACGCGGTGGCAGGTTCGGTTTGCGGCGGCACGGTGGCACCATTTTCCGGCGACATTCCGGCGACTACTCCGACGATTGCTCCGGTGGGTAAATTCTTGACTTCTATTAAATATGTGCGTGTGTGTATATAGTTCGTATAATCGTGTTCTCATTCCTATCGAATAGTGGTCGCGTAGCATTCAGACTAGGATGGACTCACTCATTAGGATCACTTGAACTTTGGGTTGATAGACGTTGGAAATTGAAGTAATGTGGTTACGAATGTCAATTAGTGATCATGTGTCGATCGGCTACCCATAATTTGTAGACGCCTCATGCTCAATAAAATTTCTTAGTGAGTCGACTTGTGTGCCATGAGATGACTAGAATGGATATAATAATCATGCGATGAGAGAATGGTTAATTGGAGGTCAAATTGTGGTTACTTGACTAGGTGGCGTATCCTAGGAATTTGATAACGATAAGTGTTTGACTAACGACCCCACGAACCATAAATATTCTTTTACTGAAAATCTACCGTCACTTGATTGTCGTGAGACTTGAGTTGGGAAGTCATTGGTTGAGTCGGGTCAAACGGTGCCCACATACCTTGCGAGATAAGTGTGCTAAGAACTTACCAAAAAAAAAACTTAAATGATATATGTATAGATGGAATTGAGATTAAAGTGTGGCATTGGGTAAAATAGTGATCTTATTGGTTGTGTGAAGTCTCGCTTGGTGTCGCCAAGGTCGGAGACATGGACTCGCCTACTTAGGTGTGAAATATGAACTTGATGGCTACCCCGAATGAAATAACCTTGCGGGTTGCCTCCTTTGACGTGGTCAAGGTTGAACTTATGATGTGAAATCCGGTGAGAGGTATAATCATTCAATGAACTTCCAAAATAGAGGATGTGCCTACCAAAGGCTACTCGTGTACAATCTTGAACCTATCACCTCTAAATGAAAGATCAAAGTGAGAGCGATGACCTCCGTGCGGGTACTAGCGTTGGCTAGGGGATTAGAGGTGGATAATGGGAATGTTGAATGCACCGATGAAATGGTGGGAATAATAGAGGATATGACAACTTGGTATGTGATAAGACTAGCGTTGGCTAGGAAGGCAAATAATGTCCCGCACTAGCGTTGGCTAGGAAGAACGTAAAGCATGTAATCAAATGGAACGAAGAAGACTAGCTTTGGCTAAAAAAAAAAAAGTACAACACACTAGCGGTGGCTAGGAAAAGAGTAAAAAGTAACATACTAGCCTTGGCTAGGAAATGTGAATGACAGTAACGTACCAACTTGATATTACGAACAATGCGACCGATGCGATCTACTAGCCGTGGCTAGGAAATATCTCTACTAGCCATGTCTAGGAATATTCCGATAGGGATTCTTGATACGATATACGAGAACGGACTTATGATGGGGTTCTCGGGATGGTCGCTCCATCTACGACATTGTGCACAATGGGGGTTACTTGGGCCCTCTCGAAATTACTTGGGGAACGCTAGGACAGGATTTGGGTTAGTCAGTCGGCCAACTACTACCCTCTTCCCCCTATCGACGATACTTGACTTTACTTGGAACGGACTTATGATGGGGTTCCAATGACTTATCTATGCAACAATAACTATGCTTACTTGGAGTGGACTTATGATGGGACTCCACGGAATATTCATACCACGAATCAGATATAATAACTTGGAATGGACTTACGATGGAATTCCAAGGGGAAATTCACCCAATGAACAAAAAGGGCAATTTAAAAGAAAGTGTACCAAAGTAAGACATGAATCGTACAAAAGAAAGAAAATAAGTGAACATCTCAAGTGTTAACAAAATATGTAAGTTAAGCAATTAACTCCATGGATAGGTAGCGAGGCTTGGAAGTGGTGTGTGTGCTACGGTTACCCATATATGCGTTGCGCAGATTCTTGATAGATCCCTTGGTTACATCCTTTAGTAGAGAGTTGGTTGCGACGATTTGAGAGAGAGAGTTGGATTAGCCATTAGGCTTGACACCCTTACTTCCCTTGTACTCGAGGAGGTTAGTTGGCGGATTTGTAGCTCGTTCGCTTTTACTACTTTGTGTTTCTCTCTCTACTGCTTTACTACTTGTGTTGTCCTCTACTGCTGCTTTTCCTCTACAGACTGTACTTGTGCTAACCCCTCCTAGGCATGCACCGCCCGTGCATGTTTGGTAGTGGTCAGGATTTTATCTACTGAGCCTGTGGTTTGCTCAGACCTTCATGGTCCTCCCCCTCTCAGGTTGCTAGCTGGGGCCAGTAGGATTGTGGATCTTGGACTTCAGTCAGCTGCTGGATTTTAAGTGGTACTTGCAGGTTTTGGTTGTACTTTCTGTTTCTCCCGAGGGTGGGATGTACCCTCTTGGTTCACTTTACTTTTCAGTCAGATCAGTTGTAGCTGTGTACGACATTTGGTTTGTCTTCCGCTTATCTATTCGTCTTGTACCACTTTTGTCATATAAATGTAATGAGAACAGAATGGAATGTGTAGATACAACAAGTAATGATCCCCCTGCTTCTATTTAAATTGTTTTAAAAAAATGGTTTGAAAATCCGAGGCATGACATAATCTCATCAATAGGGTACACACAGACCCTATCTTTCCAACCTCTCTTGGGCCGAGGAACACTCACCCAGGCTACATGCAGAGTCCGACTATGCTACACGAAGAGCATAGATTTTGTAGGGTAAACACAAACCCAAACTGTGCTATACGCAAAGCATAGATTCCCAGGACAAACGCAAGTTCTGACTATACCAACGCGAGGTATAGATTTATCACGGGGTACACTATAAAGGTCCAAATAGAACATCCTAGTGCCTAGATACTCTATGAACTCTACCTGAGGGCGTTATCCCTTTCCCAACTAAAAGACTACACAGTGAATATAAGCTCAAGTCTCACCGGGATATGTTATGTGTAAGTGAAGTACAAGTGAATGGCTCAAATGATGAAGACCAAGAGATGTGCTACAGTGACAAGCACACCCCCTGTCAAACTCTCTCAAAAGATAAAATAAATTATGCTCAGGAGAGTACACAAAGTAGTACGGTGAAGTACTACCGGACTCTATAGATATGGGCTGATGAAGAGTCCTAGGAGGGTACTTATGAGTAAAGTATCTCCTAATCGCTCAAATTTCCCAAGTCCTATCTATTACAGAATACAACTGAAGTCCTAATACGTATAGGATCTATGAAAGTGAAAGCGTAAGGCAAAATGAGACTCTATATGAAAATTGGCCTGACCCAAATATTGGAACTGATGAAGCTTCTGGTTCAAGCTTATAGTCTTTGCAAAAATCCTCCTTGCCAAGATCTCAACTGGTGAATGCTCAAGGTAGGATGTAGTGGATCCTTCATAAATCCTATTTTCTTAACTGCGCAAGTAACAACTCATTAAATGCAATGTGGGACAGTAAGAAATAAAACAGTGAAATTGTATATAATCAACAACCCTTAAATAGATATGCCAAAGTGAAAGCTCAATGGAATTCTAAAACCACATGCATATAGTCCAAAATAAACTAATAGTGATTGTAATATGTAATCTCTCTAAGCAAGTGTATATTCCAAGTGAGGCACAAGAGACATGAGAATGTAGCAAACCAGTTCACTATTTAGATTATTAAGGCAACATAGTTGGAATTATCTTTTAAGCACATGTGTGGTAATAATCTAGGGCATGCAAAATGTTCTCAAGTTGATTTATACCAATGTAAGCATGTGAGATATTTGAAGACCAACTCATGCCAAAATTATTTATCCAAGATACCAATACACATTCTTCACTAGGATATTCTACCAATTAGGAATACGAAGAAGTGTGATTGTTTCTTTAGTCAAGTTTAGAGATTTTACTACAAACTATTCTAAGGTACTTAGTCTTAGAACTACTCCATTTTATGGCCTAATCAATGAAGGTGCAAAACTTGATAGTATATCCATTTCACAATACTTCTATGCAAAGCTATGGCCTATCTAGACATGAACATACAAGATCCTAGGTCAAGGCCAAGTATAACTAGTAAAGCACAAATGAAGCACAATGAAGGTTAACTACTCTACTTGAATACAAAATAGTGTTACCAAAATGTGCTTGCAAATAGAGGTCTCGTAGAAGATTCCGTGAACCATGGAAGCAAAGAAAAAACTAGTGCACACACACTTACTGGTTTTTCGTTCTTCACAAAGAGAAGTGTAGCAATGCCTACAAAACTTGGGGAGGAGGATGGAGGCTCAACTTACTCACACTCACACACTTTAAGTACAAATTTTCTTACCAAAAGGTTGGATAAAATGAAAACACTCAACAATGGATACACCTTCTTCTTTCTCACACACTTACAAGGGTTTTCCTCTATGATAGCTTAGGAGGTGGAGGTCGTGGTTCGAAGAGTGAAGGCTCTGTGGTCTTGGAAAGATTTTCTTACCTTGGAGTTTTTGTTACCTCCAGTATCCCCTATGTCTCCCCATATGTTTTTCGAATAACCCTTCAGCACAATATATGTGCAATAGCCACCGACCAAAATTTTGAACACAGTTCAAGTCTGAATCAATCAGACTGCTTCCAATGACATTGCAATGATTAGTCAACACAGAGTGTCGTAATTAAAAATGTGAAAATAAATTCAAAACTTCAGTTTGCCTTAGAACCACAGTTGGCCGAAAATGTAAACATGAAAGTGACAACTCAATTGAATTATATTGGAACCATTTTGACCTACAAAAATTATACAAAACACTTCATATATGTCATGTATATATTGTAATTTATTCTTTCAAAACAATTTCGATCATCTAACCCCTCAAATCGATCAACCCACTTTTTTGCGATTTCGCAGAATTGCGCGACCGGTGGATACATCGATAGGAGGGCCGGTGTGACCAGTACTGCTATCGGTTCTGCTACCGGTTCTGCTACTAGTTCCACAACAGGCAGACTTCATTTTTCCTCTTTGTTCACACTTTGGTCTACCAGAAGATCAACCGGGAATTGGAGTTTTGGAGGTTTGTTCTACCGGAAGTATGGCTTCTACTTCCGGGAATTCATGAGTTAAAAAACCATTCTTTTAAAACCATTCTAGCTTCATTTTTAAACAAATGTGTTTAAAAAAAAATAATTTGACTCCTATCTTCAACACCCTTGGTTTTGCAATACATTTTGAAAGCAACTTTTAGCTTGCAATTCATTTCAAACAAATTATTTATGATTTCAAATTTTCAATGTCTAAATCGACTTACTGCATTGTTTTCAAGTTATGCATATCTCTTATGTAATTCATAAATCCTTCAACTTCAATATTCAAAGCCAATTTATTTTGAATACTTAATTCAATTCTAAAAATACCATGCCATTTTTTTCAACACTTGTGGGACACAATTCTATATGGTTTTCGGGGCAACTCACGGGATCAAGAGCTTATGTAATGCGATTAATCATATAATAATAGTCAGAGCAAAAAGAGATAATTCACTAATCAAGCATACAAAACAAAAGACATTTACAGGAACATCATCAAAACATGTGTCCTACACACTCTCTATCAATATCCTCAAACCCCACATGACTCCATCAGGAAGTATTGATATACCTCGTACATCAAATGGATAGTCACATGTTTTTATCCCAATATTCATTTTCAAAGTTTCCCCTTCAAGAATATGTTGTTGCGGCCTGTATACTCCTACTCTCTCACAACCAAAAATATATTTTAATAGCTTGTTGCCTTGTGAATAAGATGATTTTTTATGACAACCACGATGCCATTATTCCGACCAAAAGTCTGCACCCAATGCAACATATTATCTCTACTTTCAAAAATCTGTAAAAAATAATTCAGATTTATAAGAACAATGTTATTAGGTATGTAACTTCACATAAAAATCAATAATAACCTGATCAGTGGTGAATTGGGATGTGTAGTCCGTTGTAGGAGACACTCTCTTCACTTGAAAATTTACTCTATTCCATGGTGTGAGAGAAAAGTAAGTTGAAGATTCAATAAATAGAAGTGATTCATAAAATTAGTCATTGCAAAACTAGCCGTTAAAAACTAGCTATTAAAAACTAGTCGTTGCAAAACTAGCCGTTGCAAAACTAGTCATTGCGAAGTAGCTGTTACAAAATAGCCGTTAAAAATAATTGTTTAAATAAATATATTATATTTATATTTTTTTGTATTTTAATAATAGAATCTGGATATTCTTAAAATTTTTATTGAAATTTAACTTAAATGAATTAAATGATAAAAAGATAAT
>NMUG010003555.1:0-14673 GCA_002855965.1 Monotropa hypopitys
TTGGTCCGGACAAGAGTGGAACAATGCGAACCGGAGGCTGTTGGGAGAAGGACTGGAGAAAAACTGGTCGGCTAAGGCTTTGGCCGAACAGATGTGCCGAACGGCTAGGTGCTCGGGAGACACTTTCTCACTCTAGAATTTATGATTGGGAGGAATTTCTGGTGTGGGACTTGAATGCTTGGGTTTGGGATGTTTATATAGGGGTCCGGATGCTCTGGGGTAGTTGGGGGTCATTAATTAGCGATTGGACTTTTCCTTAACCCTACCGAACGGGGCAGGGAATTCTCCTATCTAGGTCAGGTCTGAGCACTTGACCTGACACCCTGCAACCTGCGACTGTATTGTCTTATCATGTCAAGCGGTGGGGTCAGTCCGGATGGGACGTGCGGCAGAGCTGCCGCGCAGCCGGTTGCTGTGCGGGTCCGGGCTGGGCTGGTCGGCTGGGCCGACCCAGTCTGGTCCGGCCTGGGGGTTCGGGCTAACTGTTCCGGATAGCTTGGGCTGGTCTCCTTTGGGCCTTTTAACACCTTTGCTTCTTCCTTTTTATTTATTTGGGCCCTTATCCTAACTTTAACCTTATCAATTTCAAATTTATTCATAATACTCCTATTTAGCCTCAAAATAATTTTAAATAAAATCTCTAAAACGAAATAAACTTATTAAATTTTAATCATTTGGGTCGGGGCCTCACAACTAAAGCTCCGAAAACTCCGTCGAACATCCCCCAAACTCTCCCGACTCAATCCCGAGCATTTCTAAAATGTTGGAGACGTTGGCCAAACATCTTACGACTCCGTCGTGACCTTCCAAGGTGATACCACGCATCCAGAGACCGATTAAACGAATTAATCATCAAACGAACCATGACGATTACCAACGAACGAGAACAAAATCAATCGAACTTGATTTTATGGATTTATTGACGACGAAAATAATCGATTAAAACTTTTGGAGTGTTACACCACCTCCAGTACGACTCCCAGAGGAGATTCCCCCTACCTCAGCTAGTATACCCGAGTCGAGCATCCCTACACTGCCTATTCCAGCAGCCCCAACTAAAAATGTTATACCATTATAGATTCTCCATCCACTGAGCCTACACTATATGTTCTAGAGGCTACACTGGGTCCCTCGTCCTCTTCTCGAAAATGACAGCAGCAACCCACGAACTAGGAGGAGGTGTGTGCCTCTCGACCAATTCTATGTGTGTGTGAGAGAGAGAGAGTTGGTACCCGACATCGCCTCGACTCATTATAATGACGAGGAAAAGGTTGTATATGAGGTGATGTTATGTCTTAGTGAGCTGGAGTTAACTAAGTGGATTGAGGACGTTCGAGGTTATATCCCTACTTTTGTCTGTGGCTTCTACGCAGTAGCCACACAGTCTGGTAGCGTTGAAAGGGAAGGTTCACAGGAAATTTGTTTCAGTAACCCCTGACTTGATTGATAGATTCATGAGTTGTCGGAGGCCTGCCCCGATGGAGATCACATACCTGAGCGAGGGCTATCAGTCGCCGGTGGGTATAGGCTTGGCAAGGATTGTTTGTGCTAACATTGATGCATATCGGGCCAAGGGCCGGTTCACCCAGGGTATGCTACACCATCGATATGCTTTGCTTAATAAAATATTGCATTATAATATTTATCCAAGAGGGGCCGAGAAGTTACCCAAGGAGGAGATTGTTCAGTTGTGCTATGAAATGTTTGAGAGGCGGGTTATTGACTTTGGACTGCTTGCTTGGTAGACGATTGCCAGATTTTGCTCACAGTCAGGGTCTACAGCCAGCTTGCCTTACGCTTTTTTGATTACTACCATGTGCATAGATGTTGGACTTCATCCCATCGCCAGTGATATATGGACACCCCCTCCTTGGGTCCTATTACATATGGGACCGTGACACGGAGTTCCTCACAGCATGGTCATAGGGGCAGACGACCAATAGTTGTCCCTCCTAGCCCTCCAATTATAGATGTTGGTCCCTCCTCTAGCACTGCACCTCCGGCCACTATTCCCGCTGCCGCAGAGGAGCCTTCCAGAGCTACACTTGATACCCCTCACTGCCCCACTTTTTGGGTTCCGTGAACCCCTGCACTGTCTTCGTCTTCCGATAGGACAGTGATAGAGATTCTACCGAGTTGGAGAGGAGGATGGAGGAGGATAGAGTGAAGAGATTGGAGTTTGAGAGAGGTGTTGAGAAGGAGAGACTTCATAGGATAGAGTGGGAGAGAGGAGTCATGACACAGTTGAAGCAACTTAGGAGGGGAGGAGGAGTGATGACGAGAGAGAGGAGTTTGACACCCCGGTGGATCCGGTGGCATTCAAGAGTGAGTATGATGCATCTAACGATTCTACTTCAATCTAAGTCTTGTTCTTTATGTTATTTCTTTTCATGTTCTAGTTTCTATTTTGTCCATCTATATTAGGTTTTGAGTCGAGTGACAACAGAGTAGATGTCCAAGCCTTCATATTATGCTGTCATTCTCTTTTGATAATATATGTCCCACCTAATTACATTATAAGCTTTGAAAGTCCTTTCTGATTTTATGAGATCCTTTGTGCTATATGATTACTATTTGTGCTTATGTGAATTGCATGCCACTAATAGTCGTTGAATGCAGTCATAATTCTTTACAGCCATTGCGAAGTGCTGCAAATCTCCTTTTCTTTCACATTCCAAGGATGGTTCCTTAACCTTTATAGAATTTCAGTGAATTAGCTCATTGTTAGTGACCCACCAGAGAGGTTTGGAATCAAAACTCAACTTAGAAAGGGATTCATGCATTGATAAAGAGTAAACGGAGGAAATCTTTATATTGCAAAACTCTTTAGATTAGGTTATGAGCTTGCCAGTCAATTTCTTTTATGTTATTTCTTAGTTAAATGTGTTTTGTGGGTTGTCACTACTAAAAACCCTCATGAGACCACACTCGTTCTACCGGGGCCACTTAGGGGTTTAAAAGAACTATCATGCACTTTCTTTTTTTCAACAAATCTTAGGATTGAGTCGAGTGTGAGTTTGCTTGGGACTAGCAAACAATAAGTTGAGGATGTGATAGACATGTGATTTTGTATATTTAGCATGTCTATTTGTTCCTCTTTTGTTATTGTTTGTTATTTATTTATTTTCATTTAGTTCATAGTAGCGTGTAATTTGTTTTCTAATGTTTTTAGGTTTTTCAAGATAATTAATGAGATTTAATCAAGTTCAGAAGTCTTTCGCGACTCCTCGTGTCTTGTAGAAGGAGGACCGAAGCTTAATTGACCAATATGCATCATCAAAGTAGGATCCACTACAACAAATATATGCTTTTATAGCATAATACGATAGCATTCTTGAAGAATGCTATCGTAGGAGTCCAATAATAGCATTTATAAAGTCTGAAATACAGATCTAGAGGTACAGATCTAAAGGTACACATTACTGGTAACCTGGTATGGCCGGTTAACGGTAACTGGAGTGCAGATGCAGGTATAGAGGTCCAGGTTACCAGTAACCCGCAATGTCCAGTTATCGATAACCCGCAAAGTCCAGGTTACCGGTAACCTGCAAAACCCAGTTATCGGTAACGGGTTAGGAGGGATAGATTTGAATTTTAAAGTCTGATTTAAACGAGGGTTACTTCAGTCATTAAGGGGAAGATTTGGGGGGGGACATATAACCCTAATTAGGATTAAGTAAAGGGGGATCTTTGTCCAGGAGAACTTAAAGATTTTTGGACGTAAGGTTGTTTTTACACTTTTTGGTTTTTAGTTTTTCTAGGTTATGTGAAACTTTAAATTTCTCTTCTTCTTTATGCTATTGCATCAGTTGGAATATCAAGTTTGAGTAAGTATTTTGCCAATCTAGTTCAGTTGATTTACATTTTAATTTTTTAATCGATTTCTTATGGATTCAATTTTCTTCTTCTATTTTTTAGATCTAGTTTTCCATGAGTGAGTAGTGCGTTTAGGCACGGTTATGCACATACCGTGATTCATAGTATTCAACGTTCTCATGTATTTCTTTCAATAAAAAGAAAGATTCACACTAAGAAATCCCTTCGAATATTGTGTCCTATAGGTTCATGGCCTTTGCCCATGGGTAGACAACGAGACTTGGCACCCATAGTTCTTAGTTTGTGAATCGCAAGATACTTTGATAGACGTTCAGTGGCAATCCTTTTTGTGCCTGAATATCCTTGATTTAGTTTAATTGAGAACTTGAAATATTATGGATCGCAAGGTGGTGCGGAACCCTAACCTGGCATTTTAAGTTTAATCATCTTTTTATTAATCATCGCAAAAAGTTTAGTTTAATTTTAATAGGTTAACTATAGAAATTATTCTTTTCAAACAAAAATCCAATGAAACTTTTAAGACCAGCATCCTACTTCCAGCACACCATCGATTTACTTCTCATTTCACCATCAACTATGCCTTCATCTGGATTCGATTCTGGACTTACCGGATATTTTGCTTGTATGACACATATTCCCTATGTTTGGGGAAGGAGTTCTGATATACAAATAAGTTTAGTTGTCCTAGGTTAGGTGTTAGGAATCCCGTGAACATTTCACTTAGTTTAACTTAGTTTAATTTCCTTTTCCTTATGTTCTAGGTTTGTAGTACTAAATAAAAAACAATCCAAGGGTAGCGTCCTTCCGCCTCTACCATGAAATAGAACCTCTCTACCAAGCAAATTCCCTTGACTCTGTCAATTCCCTTTGGTTTGACCTTGGACTTTCCACTCTACTGAGTATTATTTCTGTGTTTATAAATTTATAATTTGATCGGCGCCCCACGAGTGACGACACATTTGAAGACCGTCCAAATTTTGGCGTCATTGCTAAGGAATTATAGTTGAGTTAAGTTTGTACTAGTTTAGAGGTTTTCTTTTGCCCCGTCGTATATATCTTATTTATTTTGTTTCTTCTTGTTTTTGTTCATATAAAACCCCAAAAAATATTGATCGACTATGGCTTTCGGTAATTATCCCATGAACAATCATTCAAATCCTTGGGAAGCCATGGTGCAACTTGTTCGGGAGGGCTCGAACCCTCCATTTCCTGAACCTTATCACGGGTGGCATGACCATTCGAATTCTTATTGGGAATGTGAGACCTTTCAGAGCCTCCACCCCCACATGCTATCATGACATGACTCCTGATGAGCTTCTTATGTATCATTACACAAATCAAGGGGGAGTCATGGATCAAACCCCATGGAGGGAGTCACATCCTCCATTCCTGGAACCACCTTTCCAAGAGTGGCATGACCACTCTTATTTTTATAGGGAATGTGAGTATTACCAAGAACCACCACCCCCTCTTACCATGATGTAATGGGTCCACCTCAATGCTATTATCAAGAGTCAACCGAACAATACCCGTGAAAATGGTCCCAAGAGGAGCCTTATCCATGCGAACCACCATCCAATGCTACCTTGGAGGATACCTTATAAGTATTTCTCCAAGATTTCTTCACTAATACCTTGGAGGATGCCTTGGAAACATTTCTTCAAAGTTGTCATTCTAATTAGGCTCCCTACTATGATGAGGTGACTCCTATCGAGTATTATTATTCAAAACCACCCTTGGGATTTGAGGACCATATGTCCATAGAGGAGATCTATTATCACCAACCACCACACTCAGATCCTCTATAGGACACTTTGCAACACTTCCTTCAAAGTTGCAACTGTTAACAAATAGAAAAATAGACTGTAGAGAGAGAAAGAACAGAAAAACTAGAGCTTTATTAATTCAAGATTATGAATGATACAAGTTTATATAGGAGCAGATCATAGCATCACCAACCGACTTATCTAGTGGGCTGAACATGCCCATTAAAGAACTTGATGTTCTAGAACATCAAGAGTGATCTTCCAGAAGATCATTCACTAGATTAACCTAAGCATTATATACATTATTGTATTTCCGGAAGAAGAATAACAATCTTCCAGAACATCAGCTGATTAAGACCACAGGGCTGCAACAGGAGTGACCTTCTTCCGGAACACCAGAACCTATCTTCCAGAACATCAGCGGACTAGGTCTAACAATCTGCAACAGGGACCACCATCTTCTGGAACACTATACGCCATCTTCTGGAACATCACTAACCAGACTTGTTAGACTAAGGGGCACTGAACTTGATCTTCTGGAAGATGTAGAACCATCTTCCGGAACAGTAGGAGTAAAATATAACTCCTACTGATACTTTAACATTCCCCCTCAAACTGAGCTGGGATACCTTAGCTTCAGTTTGCTTCTCAATTGTTCAAACCTTGAACTAGTGAGAGATTTAGTAAATATATTTGCTATCTGATGGTGTTGGAACATGATTGACCTGTAGTTGATTCTGTGCAATCTTTTCTCGTACAAAATGGAAGTCCACCTCAATGTGTTTAGTTCTTGCATGAAACACAGGGTTAGTAGCTAGAGAGATAGCAGAGTTGTTATCACACCATATTCTGGATATTGTAATTGAATCATCCAGAGGACTTCAGAGCCTGTGTTGGCTAAGGATTTGTACTCAACTTCAGTTAAGGACCTAGCAATTGTGGGTTGCTTCTTGGCAGACCAAGAGACAATATTTTTGCCAATGAAAACACAATATCCTCATGTAGATCTTCTGTCTTGATTATCTCCAGCCCAGTCAGCATCAGAAAAGGCAACAATATTGGATGAGCCCTTTTCAAAGACTAGACCAAGATTAAGGGTGCCCTTAATATATCTGAGAATTCTTTTTACATCAGTGAAGTGATCTTCTAATGGCATGTGCATGTGTTAACATACACTGTTGACAGCATATGCAATGTCAGGTCTAGTTAAAGTAAGATATTGAAGAGAGCCAACAATAGATCTATAGAAGTCAGGATTTGTCATGAGGACTGGTCTGTAAGAGTTTTTTCTGAGAGATGAAGGAGTAGAGCATGTGGTGCAATGTGTCATTCCAGCTCTCCTTAAAAGATCAATGGCATATTTCTTCTGGCATAAAAACAAACCACCATCAATTTTGTTAACTTCTATCCCTAGAAAGTAATTCAGATTTCCTAGCTCCTTTAAGGAGAATTTGGTGTGTAGATGTTTTATTATGATTTGAATCACAGTGTGGTTATTTCCAGTTACAAGAATATCATCAACATATACCAGTACATATATCAGATTTTGACCTTGTTGAAGAACAAATAAAGAAGAATCTGCAAGACTGTTTTTGAATCCTAACTGAATGAGATACCTGGATAGCATATCATACCAAGCTCTGGGAGCTTGTTTTAGACCATATAGTGCTTTGTGAAGATGACATACCTTGTCTGGGAAATTAGGGTCAATGAACCCTTGTGGTTGTTGAATGTAGACCTGTTCTTGTAAGTCTCCATGAATAAAAGCATTAGCTACATCCAGTTGTTTGATCTCCCAGTCATTCTGAGTGGCTAATGATATGACAACTCTCACTGTAGGTTGTTTGACAACTGGACTAAAGGTCTCAGTGTAGTCAATACCTTCAGTTTGTTGAAATCCTTTGGCCACTAATCTGGCTTCATATTTGGTTATGGTTCCATCTGGATTTCTTTTAATCTTATAGGTCCATTTACACCCCACAATAGGTATATTAGATGGAGGATACACAAGTGTCCATGTCCCTTGAGACATAAGAGCATTGTATTCTTCAAGCATAGCCTGCCTCCAAGCAAAGGAAGTCATAGCTTCCTTAAAGGTCTTAGGTTCTTCCTCTGTCCAGTTCTGAGTATGAACATTTATTTGATGAATATGCAAATTATCTTTTCCTTTGGACCTGGTGATCATAGAGTGTTTGGATCTATCATTGTTTGTGTTAGGTTGATGATCTGAGATCACCTGAGTACTATTCAGACTCTTGGATCTGGTTATCATTGGATAGGAGGGAATATGAGGGTCATTTTGGGAATCTAAGTGTGTGTTTTGAGTGTAAGTGTCAGATTGAGTATTGCTACTGATGTTCTGAATAGTAGGAGGTGTGTGATACTCAGTGTCCTTGTCAAGTTGAAAGAAGATAACTTTTTCAGAATTATCTTGACTATTAGAAGTCTGTTTTTTCATAGAGTTCACAATTGCTTGATAAGGGAACTCGTGTTCTATAAATTTCACATGCCTAGTTAAGTAAACTTTATTGGTAATAGGATCTAGACATTTGTAACCCTTTGTTCCAAAAGAGTAACCTATAAAAACACACATTTTTTACCTTGGTTCTAATTTATTTGAGTTATATGGTCTAAGGTAGGGAAAGCAGGTGCATCCGAAGGGTCTCAATGTAAGATAATTGGAGGGATGTTCATATAGTTTATCAAATGGAATGTCAAACTTCAAGGAAGAGTGAGGAAGTCTATTTATGACATACATAGCTAAAGTCATGGCTTCAAGCCAGAACTTTATTGGCATTTGAGCTTGTTGAAGAAGGGTTATTGTGGTTTCAACAATGTGAGCATGTTTTCTTTCAACCAAGCTATTTTGTTGTGGAGTATAAGGACAGGATATTTCTTGTTGAATTCCAAAGTTATGAAATAATTTGGTCATGAGTTTATTAAGGAACTCACCCCCACAGTCAGACCTGATAACCTTAATGTTAGAGTTAAAATGGTTTGCAACAAATTTTCTAAAGTTATCAATCTTATCAAAGACGTCACTTTTCAAGTGTAATGGGAACCACCAGCTATATCTAGTAAAATCATCAATCAATAACAGATAGTATCTAAAGCCAATAAAATAACTTATGGGTGAAGGACCCCAGACATCAGCATGTATGAGATCAAAAGCTTTAATAGTCTTAGAAGTGGATGGTAAGAAAGGTAACTTATGACTCTTTCCACAATTACAAGCATAACATTCAAAGTTATTGATGTTCTCAGAGATTTGAATCCTATTTTTGGAACTCAGGTGCCTCAACATGTCACTGTTAGGATGCCCTAACCTCCTATGCCGTAGTTCTAAGTTGGAGGAGACTCCTATAAGTGCAGCAGGGTCTGGAGTCTTGTTAAAAGAATGATGTAGGGGATAGAGACCCTGATGACAGATTCCCTTGTGCACAACCTGATTGGTGCTCAGATCCTGTATCACATAGCCAGTTGAGTCAAAAATGATCCTGCAATTGTTATCTAAAGCAATACGAAAAATAGATAACAAGTTATGTGAGATTTGAGGAGCATGTAGAATATTCTTAAGACTAAGGTTGTAATTAGGAAGGTTTAGTTGACCATCACCTGTCTTTTGGATTTGAACATATTGGCCATTACCTACCATCACCTGACTTGGGTAATTCGGGGTTGATTGAGAGATGTTGTTGCCATTATTAGTGACATGAGTTGTAGCCCCTAAATCTAAGAACCATGGTGATGTCTGAGTGGCATCATGATAGTCAGGGTTATTGACAGCATAGAGCTGCTGACCAGGGCTGATGAGATTCTGACCATTCTGATTATGAACAGAAGGTTGGGTGACCATGTTGGCTTGATATCTGGGTCTGAAGTTGTTACCCTGGCTCCCATTGTTTGTGTGATCAGTTCCTTGCCTTTGAGGTCTGAAGTTGTTGTCATGTCTAAAGAAACATCTATCTGCTAGGTGATTGGTTCTTCCACAAATTTGACAAGGGTTATTGTTCCTAAAGTTTCCCCTGTATTTGTTGCCTCTGTACCTTCTATTGCTCCCTTCATTAGTGTAGACATTGTTGTTGAACTTGTTCTGTTGTAGTTGCCTTGAATTATGATTTTCTTGATAGTTCGAGGTATTGTTCCATTGATGACTATTCTTGTTGTCACTGTCAGAACCTTGGCTGTTATGAGCCATCAGTAGTGTAGTAGTTTCTATCTTTTCTTAACATAGGTCTTCAGCCATTATCATGGTATATAATTTACAGAATTTCAGACTTTCTGTGGCTGACCTTGTCTTTATAGCTTGCTTGAAAGTGCGATAAGTTTCATCTAGAAGGCCATTAAGAGTGTGGAAGACTATGTCCTCTTCATCAATATAACATCCGGACATGTCAAGCTTTTGAAGAATAATCTTGATATTGTCAAGATATTCCTCCATGCCGTTGTTTTTCTTGACAGAGTGCAGTTTCCTTTTAAGTCCATAATGCGGGTTCTTGACTGGTTACTGAATCTTTCCTCAAGTTTGGTCCAGAAATCAATCACACGATATGACCCAATAACATGTGGAAGGACGCCAGGAGTCAAAGTGGCAATTAGACATGACAGGAGAAGTTTGTCAGCTACCTCACCTTTTTGTTGATCAGATTGAACATCAGTGGTGTTGCCTGTGGTATCTTGGCTTTCTGCTTCATGAGTGACATGGTTCTTGCCAATTAGTTCGGACAGACCATTCGCAAATAGTGCGGTTTCAACCTGGGTCTTCCAGGCCAGATAATTACTTAAGTCAAGCTTTAGAGTGATAAAGCTCTGAAAGTTGCTGATTAGGAATTTCAGAGATGATGGGATTGTATCCGCCATTGATGACTTCAGTATTGAGAGGTAGACGAGAGAGTTGAGGTTTCTTGATTTTCTTGAAAGGAATTCCAGAATCTTCTTTACGGACGATTAGTCCTCATTGGCTCTGATACCATGTTAACAAATAGAAAAATAGACTGTAGAGAGAGAAAGAATAGAAAAACTAGAGCTTCATTAATTCAAGATTATGAATGATACAAGTTTATATAGGAGCAGATCATAGCATCACCAACCAACTTATCTAGTGGGCTGAACAGGCCCATTAAAGAGCTTGATGTTCTAGAACATCAAGAGTGATCTTCCAGAAGATCATTCACTAGATTAACCTACGCATTATATACATTATTGTATTTTCGGAAGAAGAATAACAATCTTCCAGAACATCAGCTGATTAAGACCACAGGGCTGCAACAGGAGTGACCTTCTTTCGGAACACCAGGACCTATCTTCCAGAACACCAGCGGACCAGGTCTAACAATCTGCAACAGGGACCACCATCTTCTAGAACACTAGACGCCATCTTCTGGAACATTACTAACCAGACTTGTTAGACTAAGGGGCACTGAACTTGATCTTCTAGAAGATGTAGAACCAACTTCCAAAACAGTAGGAGTAAAATATAACTCCTACTGATACTTTAACAGCAACAACATCATGTCCCTTAACACTTCATTCCAAGTGGACTTTGGAGTCCAATATTTTGAGTTGGTGACGAATGCGCTAACCCATTTTTGTTGTTGTCTAATATAAACATACTTGTGGTCGCATTAATAATTTATAAACACGAAAATACACGCTTAGCAAAGTGGTAAGTCTGAGGTTGAACCACGGGGAATTGATGGAGTCAAGGAGATGCTTGGTAGAGAGGCTCTATTTTGCGAGTGAGGCGGAAGTACGCTACCCTTGAATTTGTTTTGGTTTAACCTAAGGATACTAAAACATAAGACAAAGAAGGTATAACTGAGTTAACTAAGTGGAATGGTCACAGGATTCCTAACACCTAACCTAGGTCATGCTAGACTTCTCCAATCGCTATGATAACACAAGTGAGGGATCACGGCCAATGACCTCACTCGAAAGGTTTATCTATCAAGCACACGCTATAGGGTAAAGAGATAGCACGAGAACTAGAGTTTGGTTCTCTTAGACAATTCATCGAACACCTAGAGTGGCATAGCTCAAAGCATGGGACGTGCCAAGTTTCATTGTCTACGACCTATCAAGGAGGTTAACAACCCTCAGCTTAGACCTAAGGTGAGAACCACATACTCCTAACTCCTACGCTACCTCAAGACCTAAATTCTCTAAGGATTACGTAGTTTCAAGGGGAATTCGCTGATGGGGACATTTTTTCGAACACCTAGCGGGACATCGCTCAAAGAATGGATTGTGCCATTGTTCATGTCCAAAACCCATCATTGAGATTAACACCACTAACCTAAGACCCTAGGTATGAACTTATACCACCCTAAACCACATAATTTCAATCTGAAACATGGAGGGTCCAACTATTCCCTAAGTCTTGGGGTACTAGTCACCCCATGGCCAAACCAATGAGGCTACTCCTCCACTAATCATACCACAAGAATAGAAATGCAAAGAAACAAGGAGAACACAAGAATAGAAAATAGAAAACGAAACTCATTCAGCATAACATACAAAATAAAGTACATAAATGGATATAGGGAAAAGAACCTTACATCGTTGATGATCAGAAAATCCTCCAAAACCCAAAGAGAAGCCCTACAAAATAAAGAGAAATAGAAGAAGAAAAATGGAGGTAAATATAGAAGCTCTCCCCTCCTTAAAATCCTAAAACATGTACAAAATGTATTACATATGAGCATATATACTCCCCTCACTTAAAATTACAAAAATGTCATTAATGAGGTCAAATCTATAGAAAATACCCAGAAGGGACTGGTCCCTGTAGGGTCGGGAGACCAGTACCTCTTCAACAATTGTCCCTTTGGGAAAAAAGGGACCGGACCCCATAGGGATGGGAGACTGGTCCCCTCCCTTAGGATGGCTGATTTTGCTTGTTCTTTGTCCTTCTAGTCACTTCCTTATGGCTTGGGAGGTCTTGGGGGCTTCCGGACTCATACATGGATCACCAAATAACCTGAAAAACATACAAATACTAGAAAACAAGATAAACATAAATATGAACTAAGTATAAATAAATAATTGAAAGACAAAAACAAGACAGGAAGCTATAGCACACTAAAACTACAAAATTGTGTGTCCGTCGGTTGGCCATACCCACCGACCCCTTGGAAGAGGCATGCCTTACCTCCGAGGAGGTTGCTTTCCTTGAACATCCAGACATTGGGATTTCTCATTCCACCCTAATATCCCAAGACATGACAGGGTCGCTCCCCAAGTTCGATAATGTTATCCCTCTCACTTTTCCCGATAAGAATACTTCCAATTATCATTATGAGGAAAGTTGATAGAAACCTAGAGGGGGTGAATAGGTCTTTTGATTTTTAGGCCCTTTTTAATTCTTTTTAAATTACAAACATAAACAAGCGCATTAGTGAGTTAAATAAATATAAACACAAAGCAAGTAAGATGAGTAAAGAAAATATGAGGGAAAGAGAGAAGCGACACAGTGATTTTTATAGTGGTTTAGCAATCGCTTAATCCACTCTTCGGTGGTTCCTTTTGGGAGCATGCCGATATCCACTATATAATCACTTTACAGAGATAAACGCAAATCTCTCTTCTTAGCCTAACTTTTGTAGACTAAGGTAATCTCACCAATAGGGTACACACAGACCCTATCTTCCCGACCTCCCTTGGGCTGAGGAACTCTCACTCAAGCTACATGCAGAGCCTGGCTATGCTACACACAGAGCATAGATTTTGCAGGGTACACGCAGACCTTGACCGTGCTACATGTAAAGCATAGATTCCCAGGACAAATGCAAGTCATGACTATACCAACGCGAGGTATAGATTTTTCAAGGGTACACTGTAAAGGTCCAAAATAAAAGTCTGGTGCCTAGACACTTTATGAACTCTACCCGAGGGCGTTAGCCCTTTTCCAACTGAAAGACTACATAGTGGATATAAGCTCAAGTCTTACAGGGGTAGGTTATGTGTAAGTGAAGTACAAGTGAATGGCTAAAATGATAAAGACCAAGAGATGTGCTACAGTGACAAGCACACCCCCTATCAAACTCTATCAAAAGATAAAATTGATGGCGCTCAAGAGAGTACACAAAGTAGTACAGTGAAGTACTATCAGACTCTATAGATATTGGTTGATGAAGAATCCTAGGAGGATACTTATGAAGAAGTATCTCCTAATCGCTCAATTTGCCAAGTACTATCTATTACAAAATACAACTAAAGCCTAATACAGATAGGTTCTACGAAAGTGAAAGCTTAAGGAAAATGAGACTAAAATACAAATAATGCTTGGCCCAAATGTTGGAACTGTTGATGCTTCTGACTCAAGCTTTAGTATTTACAAAATCCTCCTTGCAATGATCTTGTCCGGTGAATGCTTAAAGTAGGATGTAATGGATCCTTAATAAATCCTGTATTCTTATCTGCACAAGTAATAGCTCATTAAATGTATAGTGTGGCAGTAAGAATTATAACAGCGAAGCATATAAAATCAACAACCCTTAAATATGATATGCCAAGTGTAAGCACAAGGGAATTCAACTCTCACCACATGCAAAATGTCCAAACTATAAATATAGTGACTACAACAAATATCTCTCTAGCAAACGTATAACTAAGTATGGGCAAGAGATTTTGACTTGTTTAGCAAATCAATCCACTATTAGATTTTCTAGCTTATGTAGTTTAGGACTTCTATTAAGACAATATATGGTGAAAATCTTGGTCATGCAGAGTATACTCAAATATGATTTGAACCGATGTAAGCTTGTGAGACTATGCCAAGATTATATCTTCACTTCTTTCAAACACACACTCTTCTAAATATGATATTCTACCAAGTAACGAATGGAGAGGTATGACTACTTTACGTTCAATGCCAAGTCAAGTTTCTCAAGAGAGTTACTTCTATAAAATGTTCTAAGTCTTACACTTAGAATAATTCAAACTTTAAGCCTAGTTAGTGTAGCATTCATGACTTGACAGAATAAGTGATAGCCTTTCATACAAATGCTTGGCCAAAATAGATGCATATATGAGAACATACTAAGCCAAGAATATAACAGTGATAACACAT
>NMUG010003556.1:0-14669 GCA_002855965.1 Monotropa hypopitys
TTAATATCTTACTCATTATCCATTAGCTATACACACCGCTCATGCTATGCCGCACTGAACGTTATCCCGCACTGCAGAGGTTGCCGCGCAGGGTACACCTTATCCACAGATCAGGAACACACACTTTAATATGGTTCGCGAGATGTCAAGATGTCACGTGAGATGCCCAGACTTCCATGCCGTACTCCCCAGATGTTCTGCCCACTGGGCCTGACCTAATCCAAGGAATTACACAGATGTTAGACTCTCATCAGGCCTTATCTCGTTACATTCTAGCCCATGACTGACTCCGGAGATACATATGGCTAATCCCTTCAGGATCTTCCTACACGTGTCCCTAAATAGAGAAGTCATGCCATTAGGATGTTAAGCCTTCTCCGGCCAAATCTAATCCTAACACTCAAGCTCTCTATGGACATACAGTAGGTCAGACCCTTAAGAATCCATAATGCATTCCGCGCCACCAAGATATCGCGCTGCCATATATCCGCAGTGCCACCATACCGAGCTGCCACATATCCGCAGTGCCACCATACCGAGCTGCCATATATCCGCAATGCCACACTTTATAATTAATCTCATTCATTTAATCAGATTTCAACATAAGGAATTCAGATCCATGTGCCACGTGGCTAATCCAGATTTACCCTACCACACCTATTAATGTCACAACATTTTAAACTAAATAAGTTTGTCAACCTTAAACTAAAATATAGGATTCTTCTTTGTAAATTAGATATCCTTACTGGCATGACCAAGTTAGATATGGCATGAAATAATAAATATTTGTAAAAATATTTTTTATAGAAAGATATATATCCAATCCATTCGTAATCGATATCCAATCCACTTAATTTTAAACCTACACATTTTTTTAGTGAGACTTCTAAAATAAATAATTTGGATTAACGAAACGGGCACATAATTCTTCCCGATAGTATCATGCAATCAAATTTGTATGGTCCAATCACATTTTACGTTGCAACAGAAGGACTGAAGTTTGAAGTCACGCTTTCTTTTTTCAAATAAAATTTGACATTAATGGTAAAAAATAAAATATTCAATGAAGATAAATTAGGAAAAATGTTCTTTTACATTTTCAAAACTTTTGTCAACAAAGTTGCCTGTAAATTATATAATATAGAGTTAAAAAATAGTTTTTAAAAAAATATGCAAATCAATTGTTTTAGGTCTTGTGGGAAAAAATATGCAAATCAATTGTTTAATCAAATACCAATATTCACATGAATGAATTGTTTAAAATATATTATTTAAGTTGAAAAATTCAACAACGGTGGATTTTTAAGAACTCGTTTATATATTTGTTGATATCTAATTAGGTCAAGTTATAGTAAATTATTTTTTAATATACTACTAGTATTTGCCCGTGCCGATGACACTTGGAACCCGTGTGGGTCCCGTGCAAAATATGACATTTGAGACCCGTGTGGGCCCGTGCGATATATGACTGGGATAAAATAGCCCCGTGCAAAATATGACACTTGAGACCAGTGTGGGCCCCGTGCGAAATATGACTGGGACAAAATGCGATGACTGGGACATAAAAGTATGACTGAGATAAAATGTGGTGATGTGGCTATAATGTGGCAAAAAATATGACTGGGACAGAAATGTATGACTGAGACATATGAAAAATATGACTGGGATATTTTCCTGTTATGTATAATAGATATGAACCTAGGCTCTAATAAGTATCTATATAACTGTATTGTTTCTCATAAATATTATTGTTCAAGTGAAGCACCAAAGATATTCTCTGGAGTTCCCTGCCATGAACTCTCTCAATCTTCCATTTCTATTTGTTCACTTCTCTCTTGTAATCCTCTTAACCTTTGATTCTGCCTCACCCCATGGAATGCCAAGTCTAAGACTACTTCAAGAAACAATTTCAGTTTCTTCATCTTCAAAGTACTTCGAAACCCATTATTATGCCCAAACACTTGATCACTTCAATTATAAACTCGAGAGCAATGGAACTTTTAAACAAAGATATCTGATCAATTCTAAGTACTGGGGTGGTGCTCATGAAAATGCCCCAATCTTTGTTTATCTAGGTCAAATGGATCCAATTGATATTGAGATTGAAGAAATTGGGGTTCTTCACGAAAATGCCCCTCATTTCAAAGCTCTCCAAGTTTATATAGAGGTATAAGCAGAGATTTTTTTTAGTCCAAATACCTGCATTTTATTTCAAAAGTATATAAGAAATTCCAGTATTTGAACAAATGGTCCATATTTTATGCTGAGAAATCTCTTTTTTTATGTATATATTAGCATCGGTTTTATGGAAAGTCAATTCCATTTGGAAAATTGAAAGATGCGGTGAATAATGCAAGCATTCGTGGTTATTTCAATTCGGCTCAAGCTATAGCAGATTATGCAGAGGTGATCATCTACTTGAAGAAAAAATTATCTACACATCATTCTCCTGTTATTGTTTTCGGAGGAGGGTACGGGGGAAGTAAGTAACAATAATTCACAACTCTTTCTCATTTCATAATTTGCCTTTTGTGAAACCTAATGCAGTTATTCAAATGAATAAATAAAGCACTTCTCACACTCATTACAAATCAAATCGAAAGTTTACATGAGTGGTAATTGTTAGAAAACAGGATAAATTATTTAAATCCGATAAGAGTACATTGAGGAAAGGCAAAGTAATTGGCATCAAAAGAAAATTTGGATGAAAAAATGACAAAGAGTGAAAAGAAAGTCATAAAAGAAAAATACGACGACACACAAAATAAAAACATACCACCCCATGCCTAACATCATAATCAACAGGAGCATCTATAGCCTTCCCTAGCCATCCGATTCACTAAGCAATCACATGAAAAATGGCTGGATATATCTCAATAGCATAAAAATGGTGAGGCCTAAAGTTACTATTGATAACTTGGACTTAATCACTTTTGGTCATATTGTTAGGCTCCAACAAGTTACTAGACCGGTAGTTTACATGGGGCATAACTTTCTATTTCATTTTTGCAGACCTCAAATTCAAACTTCTCAAAATTATTGCAAAAAATAAGAAAATTACTATGTACATGTGTTCTTTATTTTTTTATTCAAAAGATTAAATAGATTTTTTTTATAAAGGATTGATATTACAGAAATATGAGAACATATAATTGGATATGGCTTTCTTGTACTTGTTCTAATTTGTTTTTTTCTTATTCATGAAGTGCTAGCTGCATGGTTCCGGTTGAAGTATCCCCATGTTGTCCTTGGAGCTCTGGCCGCATCAGCTCCTATCCTTGCCTTTGATGACATCACTCCACAAGATGAATATTATTCAATTGTCACCAAGGATTTTCAAGTAAATCTAAAATCACACTTTCATTTTATTTTCTATCTGAACTCAACAATAAGTGACAACAGTAATTACGGGATATTGTTGCAGAAAGTTAGCAAAAGTTGCTGCAAAAGGATACAAGAATCATGGTCCATAATTGATGGAATCGCTTCCAAGACAAATGGTCTCTCAACTTTGAGTGAAAAATTCAAGACGTGCTCGTAAGTTGCACCATCATCATTGCCATTGTGTTCAATTTACCTATTATTTTTTAAGTTATTTTTAATACTTATCCCATTGTTGTCCAATTTTTTTCAGGCCCTTGAAAAATGCTGAGGAACTCAAGAACTACTTAATTTCAATATATGTCAGTGCAGCCCAATATGGTCGTCCACCAGATTATCCTATTGTTGTGATGTGTGATGCAATTGATAGAGAAAAGGAAGGAAGGGATATTCTTGACCAAATAGTTGAAGGAATTATTGCCTATATACCAAATCAGACATGCTATGTCAACGAATACAATATTCCATCAGAATCATATATAGGATGGAGTTGGCAAGTAAGTTCATATAGTTATGTGTCTTTGTGATCCTCTTTAACAAGTAAGGATAAAATGCACAAGATATAATGATTACAAAAATACTACATTATTCATGAAAAATTGATGATTCTAATTTCCCAATAGATGATGGAGATTGGTCCAAAGTCAATGTTTATTGAATAAACTTTTTGAATCCTCTTGTATACCATTGGATCCCCTCTTCTTTCGAAAATGACTTAAGTCATTTCCAGTAGTAAACGTATACGCGCGAATGCTGAGAGGTCCGGAGACCGTCACTTTCAAAAGAACCTCCATTCCATTTTTAGGAGTCAGCCCCTGCTTCTCTCCTCTTCCGGAACCCTCCCTCTTCTCCTCTTCTAGTAGACCAGGACCACAACCCTCCCAATTTCTTCATGGACTTCCAGAAGTGACTCTGGTCACTTCTAGTAATGGCTAGGCAGTCAATTTTAGTCCAAATTTGTTGTTGGGTATAAATATCACCATTGGGTTATTTTTAACACATTTTAACACTCACACACTCTCTAACATATGTATCAAATGCCATACACCTTTCACATGTTCTATCTTTCTCTTAAACCTTCTTTCATCACTAACTTCATTTCTAAGGAGATTTGGAAGAAAAATCCTTCACAAACCTTGTTCCTCTTGTCAAGGACTTCATCTCTACGTAGTTCTCCAAGGCTATTGTCAAGGACTCTCACCCAGAGTTATGTTCATCTTTGTTTTTCAAAAGGAAGGGATTTTTCCACCTCTTATTCATATGCTTGAATTTCTCTCTTACCCTTTGTGGTAGTTTCACAAAAATGGGTTTCACATTTTTGATCTTGTCGGGTTAATTATATCCGAAATTTCTTAGTAAGTGTTTGAGGTTTTCATAGTCTTGGACTTTCCTTGGAACCTATTTGAAGATCCCCTTGTTTATTTAAAAAAAAACTAAATTTCAAAGAACCCTTATTTTGGATCCATCTTTCAATTTAAGAGTTTTGTGTCTAGAGAAATGGAATTGGACATATGAAGTAAATTGAAAATGTTAAGGTATTTGGAAAACAATGAGTCCTCATACATGCATTTTATGTATTTGTAAACCCTCACACACACACCGCAATCATATGTATATTTGGATATAAATTTCTCTACTCGGTCATTCACTCAACCTATACTTTTAGTTTCCGAGCCCAAGACTTGATGTGGAGCTGGATCTCATTTAGTAGTTTGGAGGGATTATCCCCATTATGTTATTGTACTAGACATTATTACTTTTCTCATACTCCTAGACTTTATTATATTTGAATTGTGAACTTTTAAAGTATTCATGTAACTTGATTTGGAATGTGGGATTTAGTATTATTGGTAGTTAATTTCGATTTATCTTTCATTTAAAAAATTTGTTTGAAATTACAGAGTGTGACAATTGGTATCATAGTATTTGATTTCGAAAACATAGGTACATTAGGGAGACATATAGTATCAATAGGTTGCAGTGAATTGCATTGCATGGCATATGGTATGATTGTTGTGCTTGAATGCATTGCATCATGTCTAAGGAAATTAGAGATAAGACTCGCTAATAAGTATGTATTGGGAACTCTATCTCATTGTGGTTGCCTATGGATATTCAATCCTCATATTGATTTGATTGAATTGAGTCTGTCATTCCTTGTTCTGAAGTTTCAATTTCATTCAAATTGTCATTGTTCGATTCTTGCCTTGTCTTAAGATTTGGGTCTTTATTAGCTATATCATTGAGCATAATTCTTGTTGTTGATTTGGTTAATATTACTTTCTATAGACATCATGCCTCCATGTCATGGTTTTGGTCATGGTCGGGGCTGTTGTGAGGTCTCTATTCTAGATGATATTATCAAAGAAGTCAATGGTAGACTGAGTGATAATTCAGAAAATATCCAATCGGTTATGCCATTTCCAAAGGGGATGGTAATCTCAAGTGAATTCATGAGGGATCTTGCAACTACAATAATATAGGCAAGTCATAGAGCAATTATTCCCAGGTTAGGTATTGGAAATTGCACTGTGTAAGTGCTTCACGAATTTCGGAGTATGCACCCTCTCAAATTCAGTGGGGAAGATGATCCTTGGGAATCCAACCATTGGCTATCTAAGGTTCAAAAGCTCTTAGACATACTAGATATTTCCGAGAACAAGTTGTGGATTTATTTCACATCCTATCAGCTGATAGGGGAAGCAAGCGAGTGGTAGAGATCTATCTTGGAGGCTCAAAGAGATACATTGAGGACTTCTAGGGATGTCAATCCACAAATAGCTCTTGATCTAATTGGAGTTATGACTTGGGTAGAGATCGAGGCAACTTTTGGAAGTGAGTATTTTCCTAAATCCTACTGCAAAAATCTTAGGGTGAAGTTCGAGAAGTTGGAGCAGGGGTCAACAATGTTGTCTCAATACGCCATCAAATTTCAGGCATTATCTAGGTTTGCTTCAGACTTTGTTCGTTTGGAGGCATGAAAATGCAAAAAAATTGAGAAAGGGCTTCACTCTTCTATCCAATGACTTGTCATGAGTTAAAGGATCAGAAATTTTACAGATATGGTCGAGTGCGCTAGGACCACAAAATCAAAGAGAGAACCGGATAAGGAAGTGCGAGTATGTGAGCCTAAGAAGCAAATGTTTAACTCTAATTCATCGTCGGGAAATTTTAGAAGAAAGCAACAATGTGATCATTCACATTTCCCAAGGAAGTAGAAATCACAATCCAATGTTAGTAACCAGTGAGTCTCTAATAAAATCCAAGTTATTTGTCATCGATGTAACCAGCTGGAACACTATCGCTCGGAGTGTCCTTAAGTCATCTACTTTTACTGCGACCAGGTGGGCCATATATCTCATGGATGTCTATTAAAGGTTAGATATCATAGTGAGACCGGGTCGTTACAATAGCCTCATTATGGTCAGGGTTTCACTCATACTAGAGGACAACAACAACATTTATAGATAGGTCCATCTTCATCGGGCCAACATTCTAGGGTTTATTGTTCTGGATTTTTGAGAACAGGTTAATCCTCAACTCAGTGCGACAAGTTTGGTTGTGACCAGACTATATAAGACAGAGTTTATGTCGTTCCAACGATTGTGCCTCCTCCTCCTTCCCAGTAGCTAGAGGCTTAGGTTATCTCTGGTACTTTCTCATCTATAATTCTTGGGCTAATGTTTTTATTGATTGATGCATCTTTTGCGTCTGCATTAGGGTTAAATTGTAGAAATTGATTTTGTCATTGTTAATTGAGACACCAGTTAGGGGTCAGGTTCCATTAAATTATATTTGTTGTAGATGTCATTTGACTATCATTGATCGATATATTTTCTTTGACTTTGTCATATTAGGTATGTCCAGGTTCAATCTTATCCTTGGCATAGATTGGTTGTTTACTTTTCATTCCAATATTGATTGTCATCATCGGCATGCGCTTGTCCATACTCCGAAAGAAATTTTTTACTATTTCTACGGCAAACATAGGGAGCAACTTGAGTCAAGTTTATATGATCCAAAGGAACGAGATTCCAATAGATTCTTGTAAGCAAGTTTGGTCTTGGATGATGGCACTTCTAACCGTAGTGAATTTTTATCTATCGTTTGCGAGGTTTAGGATGTCTTTCCAAAAGAATTACCTAGTTTACCTCCTGAGAGGGAAGTAGAGTTATCTGTTGATTTACTTCCAGGAACTGCACCTATCTCCATTCTAGCGTATCATTTTTCACCTACTGAATTAAGAGAGTTGAAGTCAAAATTGGAAGAACGCTATGACTTGGGTTTTATTTGTTCAAGTTCTTCAACTTGGGGAGCTCCATCTATTTTTCTAATAAGAAGGATGGATATTTTTGTCTATGTATCGACTATCGTAAGTTAAACCGTGTTACCATAAAGAATATGTATCCAATGACTAGGATCGATGATCTTTTCGATGAATTGCGAGATTCAATGTGTTTTTCGAAAATCGACTTGAGGTCAGGTTATCACCAACTATGTTATGAGTAGAAGATATTTCTAAAACTGACTTTTGAACCCCTTATGGTCAATTTGATTTTAATCATTATGCCATTTGGTTTGACCAACATGCCTTCCATATTCATGGATTTGATGAATCATATCTTTCGATCATTCTTGGATAGATTCGTTGTGGTCTTCGTCGATGATAGTCTAATCTATTCACTATCCGAAAAGGAGCATCAAGTTCATCTCCGAGTTGTTCTTGAAATCTTGTGGGAGAATCGTTTGTTCACCAAACTTAATAAATGCGAGTTTTAGTTGTCTGAGGTGAATATTTGGGCCATGTTGTGTCTAATGATGGGGTATCATTAGATCTGGAGAAGTTAGAAAAAGTTATGTCTTGATTGCATCCGAAAAATATTCTTGAGATCTGAAGTTTCTTGGGTTTGGCTGGTTATTATAGACATTTCATTCTTGATTTTATGCGCTTAGTGGCACTTATGTTTCATTTGACGTACAAGGATGTTCGGTTCATACGGGATTATTCTTGTGAGATGATATTTAAAGATTTGAAGAGAAGACTAACCTCAACACCTATTCTTATTTTATCCAAGCAAGGAGTTGGATATACAATTTATTTTGATGTTTCACACAAAGGCCTGGGTTGCGTGTTGATACAAATGCACTGAGTTGCTGTTTATAGGCTGAGAAAATTGAAGATGTATGAGAAAAACTTTCCTACCCATGACTTAGAGCTTGCGATCGTCATCTTTGCATTAAAAAGTTGGAGGAGCTATCTTTATATAAAGAAATTTGAGGTTTTTCTCGATCATAAAAGTTGCAAATATCTCTTTCTCCAACAGGATCTCAACTTGCAAAAACGTCGATGGATGGAGTACTTGGAGGATTATGATTTCGAATTGCATTACCATCTGGGTAAATCAAACACGGTAGCGGATGCCTTAAGATGAGGTCTTCTTATGTCACTAGTTTAGCCATTCATGATTGAAAGTGTATCAGGGATTTGGCAGCGTTTGTCCTTCGTGCTGAAGAAATTTTGGAAAATGCTACATTATGAAACTTGGCGATTCATTCTGATTTGTAAAAACATGTTATAGAGATGCAAGCTACCGACGAGGATGCTATCACAATCCGTTTGAGGTGTCTTGGTAGGAAAGCACCTCTAGATTGGATGGTTTATTCCGATATGAGTATTCATTCACAAGAAAGTTGTTTGTTCCGTGTCCTTGCCGAGATGAAATTCTTCATGAGTTTTATCATTCTCTATTGGCCGTTCATCCGGGAGGAGATATAATAGACCATGATTTGCGATGATAGTTTTGGTGGCCGAGAATGAAGAAGGATGTTGTGAGATTTGTCATTTGATGTTTTCTTCTCAACAAGTGCAGGTCGAGTATCAATGTATAGCATGGATGCTTTAACCATTGCTCATTGACAAATGAAAGTGGGAGCATGTCACTATGGATTTAGTATCGGGTTTACCTGAGATCTCAAGAGGACCAAGATGTTATTTGGGTTGTGCTTTATAGGTTAACGATGTTGGCACAATTCTTACCTATTGGGATTTCTTAATCAGTCAATTCCTTGAGTCATTTGTATATCCAGGAAGTTGTGCATTTGCATAATTCCATCATCCAAAATGTCTGATCGGGATCCGCATTTCCCTTCATGTTTTTGAAAGATCTTGAAAATAGCATTTGGCACAAACCTTCTTTTTTGTATCGCATTTCAATCGCAAAGTGATGGTCAATCGTGGCATATGATTCAAATTTTAGAAGATATGTTGCAGGTATACATTTTGGATTATCGTGGGAGTTGGCTAGATCATTTACCTCTAATAGAGTTTGCCTACAACAATAGTTATCTATCTAGCATTAGTATGGCATAATTTAAAGTTTTATTTGGCCGACATTGTACATTGCATGTATGTTGGACCGACGTGGGAGAATCTTCAATCATGGGACAAGAATCCATACGAAAAACAACCCAGCAGATATAGAAGATTCGTTAGTAATTGTTGACCACTAAAATCCATTACAAAAGTTATGTTGATCATCGTCACCGTCCGTTATCATTTGAAGTTGGGGATCATATTTTCCTTACAGTATCACCTCAGCAGCGCACGTCTCATTTTGGGAAGAAGGGCAAGTTAACCTAAGATTTTTTGGACCGTTTGATATTATTGAGAGAAATGGGAAAATTTTATATCGTTTGGCATTGACGTCCAATATCTCAGATGTTCATGATGTATTTCATGTTTCGATGTTGTAGAAATATGAATTGGACCCTTCTCATGTCCTTGATTGGGAAAATATGAACTTAGAATCCGACATATTTTATGAAGAGTGACCAATGCATGTTATGAATTCGAGAGAAAAAGTATAATGGGGGAATACGATACTGTTAGTTAAAGTCCTTTAGAGCAACCATGGAATTGAAGAAGCAACTTGGGAGTGTGAATATGAAGTTCGGGGAAATACTCGGAACTATTTGATATTTAGAATTGATTGTTTTTTATTGTATCCATATTTATCTTATCATTCTAGTTAAATTTTGAGAACGAAATTTCTTTAAGGGTGGTAGATTGTAACACTCTAGGTTTTCAAATTACTTCATTTCTCAAAATTTTAGATTATTTTATAATTTATCAATTTATTTTATGGCCCATATTCAATAAATATTGGGGTTGTTCGAAGGAAATGTGTTTAAGAGAGGTTTTGATTATTATCTAAGGATTTTGGATCCATTTAATGTGTTGTGCGAAGGTTCGGAGACAATTTAATTTAAGTTGGAATATTTGGGCGAAATCTGTCATTTTCAGAAGTAATTCTAGGATTTCTGATAGTTCTTCGGTTAGGGAAGAAATTGAGGAACAAAGAGTTCCATCTCTGGAAGTGGAGTGAGTCACTTCTGGTAGTCCAGGCTTGCAAAAGGCAATAGAGAGTATGGGAGAGATTCAGAGTGTGTATGTTTTGGAAATGACTCATGTCATTTTCGGTAGTGAGTGTCGGTGTGTGTGTGTGTGCAAATATAGGAGGTAAAGTCCAAAGCTTGGCATTTTCGAAAATGACTTGAGTCATTTCCTGTAGTAATCGTGTACGCGTGAATGCTGAGAGGTCCGAAGATTGTCACATTCGGAAGAACCTCCATTCCATTTTCGGGAGTTAGTCCTTGCTTCCCTCCTCTTCCGGAACCCTCCCTTTTCTACTCTTCTAGTAGACCAGGACCACAACCCTCCCACTTTCTTCATGGACTTCCAGAAGTGACTCTGGTCACTTCTAGTAATGGCTGGGCAGGCAATTTTAGTCCAAATTTGTTGTTGGGTATAAATATCACCCTTGTGTTATTTTTAACACATTTTAACACCCACACACTCTATAACATATGTATCAAATGTCATACACCTCTCACATGTTTTGTCTTTTCTTTTAAACCTTCTTTCATTACTAACTCCATTTCTAAGGAGATTTGGAAGAAAAAACCTTCACAAACTTTGTTTCTCTTGTCAAGGACTTCATCTCTACGTGGTTCTCCAAGGCTATTGTCAAGGACTCTCACCTTGGGTTATGTTCATCTTTGTTTTTCAAAAGGAAGGGATTTTTGCAACTCTTATACATATGCTTGAATTTCTCTCTTACCCTTTGTGGTATTTTCACAAAAATGGGTTTCACATTTTTGATCTTGTCGGGTTAATTATATCCAAAATTTCTTAGTAAGTGTTTGAGGTTTTTATAGTCTTGGACTTTCCTTGGAACCTATTTCAAGATCCCTTTATTTATTTTTTAAAACCCTAAATTTTACAGAACCCTAATTTTGGATCCATCTTGCAATTTAGGGGTTTTGTGTCTAGAGTCCTTAAATCCTAAAATTGATTAGAGATATGTGAAATTGGACCCTAAAAATACTATTGATGTAAAAAATTGCATGGGTCATGTTGGAGTGAAAATCAAGTTAGGAAGGTTTTGCCCTAACTAAATCAAATGAAATCAAATTAAATAAGCAATTAGACTAACTATGATATTGATGACTTGGGTTTGCTATTATTTGAGAATTTTCTTCCCTAGATAGATATCACTCATGATATTGTGCAATGAGAGTTTGACTGAACCCTCCCAACGAACCGGGAAACACTAAGAATTTCACAGGTATTTATTGGATGGGCTTCTCCCATGGAACCTAGCCAAAACTCAGTAATCTTATGAATATGAACAACATAATAATGATATCCCTTGATGTCGTCGATGTTGATTACCGATATCCTTTCATTTCGTCAAAGTTGATCATTTTGGAATTTATAAAATGGAATTGGACATATGAAGTTAATTGGAAATGTTAAGGTATTTGGAAAAGAACGACTCCATATGCATGCATCTTACGTTTCTATAAACACTCATACACACACACACACACCGCAATCATATACATATTTGGATATAGATTTATCTATTGGAGCTTTCACTCAACCAATCTTTTTAGGTACCCAGTTCTAGACTTGACATGGAGCTGGACGTTCTAGGATCCTTACACCCATTGGAGCATGGATTTAATTTAGTAATTTTGAGGTATTATTCCCATTGTATAATTGTACTGGACTTTATTACTTTTCTTATATTCCCGGACTTTGTTATATTTGGCTTGTAAAGTTTTAAAGTCTTCATGTAACTTGATTTGGAATGTGGTTTCCTTATGCAATATTGGGCGTGAACTATGAGATTTAATATAATTGGTAGTTACTTTTCATTTCTCTACTATTTAAGAAATTTTGGTTTGAAATTCTCAGGTGTGACATAGGAAATTCGATTCCAATTCTTTTTGAAACGGTATTGAAAATTCAATTCTTTGTGTGAAACTTTGAAAGCTTGAAAAATTGATTCCAAGGCTTTTTGAGAAGGGGTTGGAAATCCTTGAAAATTTGATTTGAAGGTTTGGTGGGAAATTTTGAACATTTGATTTTAAAATTTGAACAACACTTACAAATCAATGACCGAATTAGGGTTAGAAATCGTACAAGAATCCCACTTTTTATTTCAATTGTAAGCCTCAACTCTTATACACAAGGAGATTCTAGGGTTCCTCAAAATCTTACTAAAAGCAATGGAGACCTCACTCATTCTTTCAATCGATGCCTTTTTCTGCATTGTTCTTGTAATTGTCTTCTTTCTTATCCTTCTGGAGAATCCACATGATTTTGAATCCATGGTGTTGTATGGTGCTTTTTTGATCCTCTTCTCATCGATGTATTGGGCCATATCCCTCATATCTATTCTACTTTATAAAGGCAGAGAACATTTTGGTGTTTACACCATTTTGTCATCCTGTCAATATTTTATATTTCCAATTTTACCCTCACCTACTTCTACTTGCACACTCACGTTGTGGGTGACCCAACTGCTAGTAATAAATAAAGTGCGAGCTTTGTAGATGACAAGTCATGGTGTAAATTAGCTCAGATGAATAAAGTCAAGAGGTTCAAATCCACTTCACTTGGAAGAGATGTTGAGATTTACTGTTATAATAAGGGTGTTGTTAGGCATCCTATATCATCCTTTTAGTACCTATTTTTTTAAATTAACCCTTATCAAATTGATTATACTTGGCCAAAGAAAACAAAGCCTACTATGAAAAAATATAGTGCGATCAATTTGAATGAAAAGCAAGATGGAAAGGCCATTCTTTGTAATTAGTATCTTTAGGTTGGATACTATAATCAAAGTAGACTTCTATTGAAGCTTCAAAAAATATAAGATGCAAGGTCAATATAGCCAAGCAGTTGGAGTTTACATTTTTTCATTCGCCACGTTTAGCAGAAGTAAAGTTTGATGTGAGATCAAAATTGTTATTGGAACCAATGTTTTGAAACCCGGCCCGGTCGACGAACCGGTCGGGGCTCCGGGTGGACGGGTCACCGGTTCAACCGGTGACAACCGTCATCGAACCGTGACGTCATAATGACGTCATAAATATTTTTTATTTATTTTTTTTTTTTTTTGAAAAACGGTTTTCAACCGGTTCAACCGGTTCTTGGCCGGTTCTTGACCGGTTCAACCGGTTGGCCCGCCGGGTCAATGACGGTTTTGTGTTTTTAGACCGGTTCTCTCGATTTGGCGGTTTTGGGGTTGGACCGGACCGGTTAGGGGACCGGTTCCCGGTTCAACCGGTTGAACCGGCCGGTCCGGTCCGGTTTTTAAAACACTGATTGGAACCATGCATGCAAAGACCGAATGCCACAAATGCATGTTGTTGACTTCATTATACACTAAGGCCTTGTTTGGAATTATTTATATTTTCTGTTTTATGTTATTATTTTGAGTTTTTTTAAATATTAGAAACAAAAAGTTTGTTTGGTTATCTAGTTTCACTTTCAAATTATTATATACCGACTTTTAAATTTGTTTTTCAAATGTGTTTTCTATTTTCTATTTTCAAAAACAAAATAGAAAATAAAAAACAAAAAACAGAAAAAGTTCCAAACATATCCTAAGCATTTTTTATTATTCATCCTTTGTCAGAATATCATATATACAAAAATTGCATATCACAAAAGCAAGTCATCGGCTTGACTGTACACTTAGTACTTTCTGTTATTCATCTTTTGATGATGAGAGTATTGAATATTATCCTTTATCATTATCAGAATTATAAATAAAAATACAAAGTAAATTCATACTTCTACTAACGGTATGCGATTTTAATGTCTTTGATCATAGGTATAACCATACATGTGATAATGGAAGTTATACATGCATGCACACCCATTTTTTACACCCATCCTGTTAGGACTCACGGGGATTCCAAACGCAAATTTT
>NMUG010003557.1:0-14671 GCA_002855965.1 Monotropa hypopitys
TTTTTATCTTTTTTATTTTCTACACAACTTATTATTTTAAAAATACAGTAAGAAACTACACATATAGGAGTAGTTCATATCAAAATTTCAGATTAAAATACAATGGTTAAACACTTCATAATAAGGAAATATCTTGGTTAGAAAAATCTAGACAGATTCATATAGGTTTAAGAAATATATTTGTAAATCCATAATTTCCTTAAAAGCCTATTCTTTTCTTTGTTTATTATGGAACTACATTATGTTGGATAACATATTCCAGAAGATTAATATTTTGTAAAACTTTTAAGTATTTAAAACATAATTTTCTCTAAGACATAACAGATTTTACCATTTAATAAGAAAACAAAATGTACCCAAAACTAAGAGTGAAAATTTTGATTCTAAACTTTAGCTTTGGGTCGAATGTCACAGGTACGACCTTTGGTTACATTTCTACGCTAGATTGAATTGCACATGCTCGTTTGGGATGTTGTGGAATTCCCGATGCCGTTGTTCGCTAATTTATGAATATAAGTTCGGTTGCGATGTGTCCTTCCTCATGGGAACACTTGTCTTGCGTTAGTTTGGAGTCGATTGGTCATGCAAAGTTTAACATGGATGTCCGTTCGTGGTCGCTTTGTGCTTGCAGTTTAGATATAAGCTGGGATGTTCGTGGGAGTTGTTCGTCTTCCTCGTATCTGCTCGGATCTTTTGATTGATGATTTCAGTTAGTTGCGAGTTATGCTTTGAGTGCCTTGAGAGGATCCCTTGTTTGGCCCTTCTTTAACTCGATGGCGTAGATAAGACTCGTGGAGCAAACCCTTGACTTGTAGGGAGTTATTATATCTTTGAAACCTTGAGCGTTGTCAACGTTTCTATTGTAATGTGTCTTGCTCCTTATCAACAGGCTGAATCATAGTTGCGTCTTCCTTGAGTTGTATGTGAATCGAAAGTCACCGACATAACTCTTTCAAGTTTGACATCTTAGCGGTTTGGTAACATTCGACACATTTATTCTATCGCAAATCTCGATGACGATAACCCTTATGTGAAAACTCATGTGTGATTGTCGGGCCTTATTCCTTTCTTGTGACTTAGGCAGTAACTCTGGTGTCCACACTATATCGGGAGATGTCCCTTTTTATTCTTTGTGTGGCCCATGACTTTCTCTATCTTGGTGCCTCTTGGTGGTGGTCTTTGTAACCCCCCTTGGTCGACATTCTTGGCATTGATCCCTAGTGTTGTTCGTCCTTGGACTTGATTGGGAGTAGTCGTCCCACTGCGACTCCTTCATTAGTCACCTCATTTATTGTGTGATTTTCATTAGCGTGTCACATCGACCGTAAGCCGGTAGATCTTGGAATTCGGAAGCAGCATGTTTTGGTTGGTTGTGGGGCCATTAGGTGACATATTTTTGTTGATGGTCTTTGGTACCGTGTGGGAGCATGCATGCTTGGTCTTTTCTCGTGTCTCGTTGGTGATTCATTGCAAGGCTTTCCTGACCTATCACTAGTGTTAGCTTCGCGTTGTGTTCCGGTTTGTAAACCACGCATGAAACGTATTGTTTCATTTCACTTTTCTTGGGTGATTCACGTGACCCTATTTCATTCTTGTACAAAGGACTACGCGTTCGTGCGATTATCTCTCCTTGATGTTATATCCATGATCGGAATGTGAGTAATTCCATTTCCATTGCGAAAATTTTAGTTAGATAAGAGATTCCCATTCTTATTCGCTACGTTTATGCATTGTACCTTACGTGATCGTTGAAGAAAAGTTCGTGAACCAAAGAAATGCATGTTGATTGACCGTGGAAAAGTTGGGATGCTTCTTGTTGCAAATTTCTTGTTCTCGTACTTCCCAAATTGATGCCACGATTATTTGAGTTGTGATATCATTTTCGTTTGAATTGGGAATGAATTGTGTTGGTTCTCTTGTGCCACCTTGTTCTTGTTGCGATGGCCAAGTTTGATATTCACTCTCCACTTGTTTGACTGGTATGTCTTTCGGGACCATACTTTCTTTTTGTAAATCTACATCCTTGTGCCCTAAGCGATGGGTAGATTATTAGATACCTTGCGAATGAGTAATTGAGTCAGTTATTCTTACACCTTCAGTGTGGAATCGACCATGCATGTGTGCTTCATTTGATTGTGTGGCATATATATGACCATATGAATTAGGTTGAGAATCGTGTCCGACCGGTACCTTTCAAACTTGAATTGTAACGACCCGTATTTTCTAAATACATTTCTGAAATTCCAATTGTACTTTAAATCGATTCGCGGACCTTAATATATTGTTATCTCAAAATCTTAGTCTGATTTTGAGGTGGTTGACTCCAGAATATGGTGGAGAATTCGATTACAAATCCAACGCATCTTGAATCGAGTCAATCAGAGTTTAGACGAAGAAGTTATGACCGAAATACTCTCAGAGGTCTCACCTTTGCAAATTTTGCCTAAGTCCCTCCAAGGGACCAGTCCCGTAGCCGCTGTAGACCAGTCTAGTTTGAGCAGTAGGTTCACGTACCAGTGAGAGACCGGTCCCCCGTGCCATTGCGGACCGGTCATGTTTGTGCAGTAGGCTCACCCGGGTGGAGGAGACCAGTCCCCCGAGCCGTTGCGGACCGGTCCCCTAGTGCAGATTTTTGGCAGACTGGGTTAAATGAAGGGCAGTTTGGTCCTTTCGCGTAGGGGGAGGTATATATATGATGTTGTGCATGATTTGGCTCATCTTCTCCCCCATTTGCCCTAACTCTTTCTCTCTCTACGTCCATTAAAACTCCCCTCTCCCTTCTCTCTTGGATTCGAGGGCCAATTGGGCTCCGGTTGGAGTTTTGCGAAGAAGGAGCATCGTTCCCCGCAGCAAGGGATTTCCGACAATCTAGGTATCGAGGTCATCCTTCAATTTTTTTGGTAAGTCATTTTGTAAAGTGGTTTTCTCCTAATGGTTCTTTAGAGACCTTGATTCTCCTTGACTTCTCCTTCCCATTGATGTGCATAGGTTCGTCGGTACTAAAGATTTCGCAGCTAGGGTTTCCATCATTGTTGGAGCTTGAGGTAAATATGCTCCTATCTTGTGCCTATGTAATTATGTTAGGCCACCTAATTTAATTTACAAGATTAAATTCAAAGGTTTTCTTAAAAACCCATGTTCTGGAAATTATGAAATTGACATGTTTTGATTGAATGAAATTGGACTCATCCTTGCATTAGATTAGAGTGTTCTTGGTGGTTGTGAGAATATGTGGTAGTCAATTTCATGTCTAGGACTTGTAATTGGATTCTTGGAGTTTGATAGAAATTGGAGGTTTTTGTCCTAGGAGTTTAATTTAGTGGAATTGAGCGGTGATCTTGGGCCCGCTAGGTATTTGATAGAATGCCCGAGAGACTTACGAGTATAATTCATGGTTTCCTAGAGTTGTTAAATCTTGGATGAATTTTAAAGATTTTACTTAGGCTCTTGGGTGTGTAGCCTTGAGGTCTTGATTAAGCCCTTGTATGTGGCCTTGAGATCATTAATGAGAAGTTAGGTGATCAATTAGGTGTCCTTGGTGACTAGGACCCTTGGGTGCACTTGTGGACAAATGGTATTTGGTGAAATGACTTGGTGAAGAGGGTTGGGTACTTGGGTGTAAATTCATCACACTAGACTAGAAAACTTGTTTCTAGGCTATCAATACTTGTGGTGGAAATATTTAGGTGAACTCGTCACCCTTGATTTGGGAACTCGTCCCTCGTCGGCAAACTCGTTGCCCCTTTGATGGAGAATTCGTCTCCTTCGGCTTGTATATGAAAATCTACTCAATACACATATTAAACAACCAACCTAAAGAACATGATTCGTGAATGTGGTGTGTGGGTGACCAAACGATGTGGTCCTTGATTGTTGTGAGTCAGTGCATCCCTCGTGGCACTTTGTGAGTTGGTGTATTCCTCGTGACACGTCGTGTTATAGTGCATCCCCCGTGGCACTTCGTGAGATGGTGCATTCCTCATGGCACCTCGTGTGTTAGTGCATCTCTCGTGGCACTTCAATATGAGTGAGTTTATCCTTGTCCTCGCCAAGGAGACTCTAAATTGATCCCGGACTTAATGGTTTTCCATATTGGTTTTCAAAATTATGGTCTATGTTTGGGGTAGGCTGATCCTTACTCGTGGGACGGTTCTAGACTCGTGTGACTCTTTCAAAATATAGTTTGCGTTTGGGGTAAGCCGGTCTTTATTTAGCGAGGTGATTGAGACTCGTGTGACTTGGTTTCAAAGTGATGTTAAGCCGAGAGTCGAACAAACTATTTAAACAAGATAATAAATTCACCAATGTGTATCTATATATACATATATATATATAGAGGATAGTCGGATACGATATGGTTTGATAGATTGTGATGTTTGGCTAAGTCGTGGAATTAGCTAGTTGGTGATGTTTGGCTAAGTCGTGGAATTAGCAAACAGTGAAAGTGTGGTTCTTTGTGGATAGTTGAAGGCATTGGCATTGTAGTAGATGGGTTGGGTTCTTGGGAGTGTCTTTCCTAGACAGTGCAATAGTTTACCATGTCATCGTAGTCGTGGTTGTAGTCCTTGGCCCATAAGCCTTTGTGCTAGTGCGCGTTGCCTAGTTGTGTAGATGGGGATACTTGGTAAAGAGTGGGCATTGACTTGTAAAGTTGGTAGTCTTGAGCAAGACTTGATGATTGGGTTATCTCTTGGTACACTCGTGTTGATGAATGTCTTGGTTAGACCTATGCTTCTAGGCTTGGTTAGTGACTTAGTAGCGGTGTTGAGATTGTGTGAGTTTTGGCATGCTTGGGATTGCATCATAGGGATTCACACCACTTGCACATATCACCATAATTGTATTTGCACTTGATAGGTACATATTTGATGGATTTTTATGACTCAACCTTCATTTTTTAGTTCCTTGCAGGTTTGCTTGGTTTGATTGCTTGTAGTAGGGGTTGGCTTAGGCTTGCTCTACTTTCTTTTGGCGTGGAGCATTCTAATGTACTTTATTTTTGTATCTTTGTAATATTCCCCTCTTTTCCCCTTGTAGCCTACGGGCATCCCCTTTTATTTAAAGACTTGTAACGTCCCTTCAATTTTAAGTAAGTTAATGTAAAGAATTGTTGTAATTCTATTTTCTGCATGTTTTATGCAAATTCTTGTAAAGAGGTATGTTTTTCAATCCACGGCCCCTTGTCTTGTGGTTTGATAAATATGGTTTTATAATGAATCATTCTTTTATTCCATTTCAAAAAAATGGTTTGAAAATCTGGGGCGTGACAACTTGGTATCAGAGCTTTTAGTTTGAAAACCTTAGAACTTTGGGGAGATTTTTATATCAATGGGGTTTTCACGTGCTTTCCGTAGAGTCTTTTGCATGTGTTTTCATGCATTGAGTGTTGCATGACATTAGTATGCCCTTGTTTGAGGCATAAGGAGTTGGCATTAGTATGCCCTTATTTGAGGCATAGGAATTGGTATTTGTTTTCGGATGAGTTTGGTTTCCGCTAGTGCATTGAAGGTTATACCTATGGTTAAGAGTATAGGTAAGTATGTGGTTGATTTTCCTAGCGTTCGGTATTGATTGACTCATAGTTCTTGTTTAGAAATTTTTGAGCATAGCGCTACTGTGGCTCGTATATTGAATGCATTTTTTGTATGTTTGCTAGGTTATATCCTCGCTAGTACTTCGATTGCCGGTATGGTTACTTGTCAAGAAGGACGTCAGATTCGTAAGGTGCATCAGAAAGTCCCGACGAAAGATGTTCGCGAGGAGGAAAACATTGAAGTGGGTCAAGAATAGGCAGTGGATCCTAGATTATTTGTGAGACAGCTTGCCGAGGCCATGGTTGAGGCCACCAGAGCAGTTTAAGCCCCCAGGGCTAGGGGTGTTAGCCATGTGATGGATGCTTTACGCGAGTTCCGTGCTATGAACCCTCCTAGCTTCAATGGAGATGGTGAGCCTATTGAGACCAATCATTGGCTTTCTGGGATTTTGAAGGCATTGGACACCCTTCAGATTCATGAAGACGAGTTGCAGGTGTCTTTTGCATCATATTAGTTGATTGGTGAAGCCAGAGATTGATGGAATTCCATTGTTGAGGTCAAGAAATATGCGCAGAGCTTGGCTAGAGTTGCGAATCCGGGATTGGCAGATGAAGATGTTGACACTACATCGTGGGAGCAGTTTGTTTCTCTATTCGAGGATCAGTACTTTCCAGAAGTTTTTCGTGAGCAGTTGCAGATGCAGTTTGAGTTGTTGCAACAGGGTGACCTGACGGTCTCCCAATACGCAATCAAATTTCAGTCCTTGTCTCGTTTTGCTCTAGAATTAGTTAGTTCGGAGGATTGCAAGTGTAAGAGGTTCAAGCGGGGTCTTCGTCTTTCCATCCAGAGGCTTATTGTTGGGTAGTGTATCCGTTCTTTTACCACTATGTTGGATTGTGCCAGGGCTGTTGAGCCTATTTACCAAGAGAAAGACAAAGAAGTCAGGGTGTGGGAGCCTCGTCGGCAATCTTTTGTGTCAAACTCCACGTCTTCATTAGGTAGTTTTGGGAGGAAACGGCTTAGAGACCAATCTCTTTCTCGGAGTCAGCAGGGTTCTCAGTCCCTCGTCAGTGTTGGTGTTGCTGGAGAGCTTCCCAGGAGCCACCTCGTTTGTCATCATTGCCAGCAAGAAGGACATTATCGTTCTCGGTGTCCTCAGGTTGCTTGCTCCGAGTGTGGCCAGTTAGAGCATGTGGGAAGAATTTGCCCACAAAGGAGCGGGATGCAAGGAGAGATGTCAGTTGGGCAACCATCGTTAGTTGGACCAAGAGTTGAGCAGTTCCAGCAAGGGAGTCAGAACTTGCAGTCGCATCGCCAGTCGTTTGTATCAAGTCCTTAGTTCGAGAGAGGAACCAGTTCGAGAGGTGCAAGTCGAGCTTCGATTCAGAGGGGCAAGCAGCCAGTGGACCAGACGATCCGTGGTAGAGTGTACGCCATTGCTACAGCAAATCCACAGCCGTCGGGTTTTCCATCTTAGTAGACTTGGTTTGTGTTTGTATGTTCTAGCGGTGTTGCGTGTTGTTGGGTTTACCAACTTATTGTCTTTGGTTAGTAGCATTATGAACTCGGTTTGGATTTATGCGTTTTTATCCTAGAGGTTAGTCCTTTCTTTGGACATCTTTTGTAGTGACTCCTCTTGGTTGAGACTTTTGTTACCTAGTTGGACCACTTCTTGTTGCAAGCTTCTTGTTCTTACACTCCATGCATTAATACCTTGATGATCCGAGTTATAATTTTCATTTCGTTTGGATTGTGACGAAATTCTATTACGGTGGTTGAGGTGTAACGACCTGTATTTTCTAAATACATTTCCGAAATTCCAACTGTACTTTAAATTGATCCGTGGACCTTAATATATTGTTATCTCAAAATCTTAGTCTAATTTTGAGGTGGTTGACTTTATAATATGGTATAGAATTCGATTACGAATCCAACACATCTTGAATCGAGTCAATCGGAGTTCGGACGAAAAAGTTATGACCGAAATACTCTCGGAGGTCTCACCTTTGCAAAATTTGCCTAAGTCCCTCCAAGGGACCGGTACCCTTAGCCGCTGCGGACCGGTCTAGTTTGAGCAGTAGGTTCACATACCAGCGATAGACCGGTCCCCCGTGCCATTGCGGACCGGTCTAGTTTGAGCAGTAGGTTCACATACCAGCGATAGACCGGTCCCCCGTGCCATTGCGGACCGGTCATGTTTGTGCAGTAGGCTCACCTGGGTGGAGGAGAACGGTCCCTCGAGCCATTGCGGACCGGTCCCCTAGTGCAGATTTTTGGCAGACTGGGTTAAATGAAGGGCAGTTTGGTCCTTTCGCATAGGGGGGGTATATATATGATGTTGTGCATTATTTGTCTCATCTTCTCCCCCATTTTCTCTGACTCTTTCTCTCTCTACGTCCATTAAAACTCCCCTCTCACTTCTCTCTTGGATTCGAGGGCCAATCGGGCTCCGGTTGGAGTTTTTCGAAGAAGGAACGTCGTTCCCCACAGCAAGGGATTTCTGGAAATCTAGGTATCGAGGCCATCCTTCAAATTTTCAGGTAAGTCATTTTGTAAAGTGGTTTTCTCCTAATGGTTCTATAGAGACCTTGATTCTCTTTGACTTCCCCTTCCCATTGATGTGCATAGGTTCGTCGGTACTAAAGATTTCGCAGCTAGGGTTTCTGCCATTGTTGGAGCTTGAGGTAAATGTGCTCCTATCGTGTGCCTATGTAATTATGTTAGGCCACCTAATTTAATTTACAAGATTAAATTCAAAGGTTTTCTTAAAAATCCATGTTCTGGAAATTATGAAATTGACATGTTTTGATTGAATGAAATTGGACTCATCCTTGCATTAGATTAGAGTGTTCTTGGTGGTTGTGAGAATATGTGGTAGTCAATTTCATGTCTAGGACTTGTAATTGGATTCTTGGAGTTTGATAGAAATTGGAGGTTTTTGTCCTAGGAGTTTAATTTAGTGGATATGAGCGGTGATCTTGGGCCCGCTAGGTGTTTGATAGAAAATCCCGAGAGATTTACGAGTATAAGTCATGGTTTCCTAGAGTTGTTAAATCTTGGTTAGGCCCTTGTGTGTGGTCTTGGATGAATTTGGAAGATTTTACTTAGGCTCTTGGGTGTGTAGCCTTGAGGTCTTGATTAATGTAACACCCTGATTTTCGGTGAATCCCTTTTTAATTAAATTTGTTAATGTCAAAAAAAAGGAGAGGGAATCCAAATTAGTTCTTTTTTTAGTGTTTAATAAAAAATAGTGTTACTATTATTGTTATAAATAAATAATTAGAATAATGGAAAAGAAAAACAAATAAAATAAAAAAAATATAATACCTAAGTTTTAAACCTAAACCCCAGCCCCAATAACCCTTCCCCTGTACATCTCCATTCCCCATTTTTTCGTTCCCTAACCCCAGCCCCAAATCCCCCCGATCGAAAACCCCTTTACCCCCAAAATCTCCCCCCCGTGAATCCTTCCCGCCGAGAGAGAGGGAGAAGAAAGGGTCGCGACAGGTGGTTCGCGCGATGGAGCGACAGGAGGAGGAAGAAGGGATGGCAAGGGAGGAGGGCGGCGAGCTGGTGGTGGCGCAATAGGGAGGAGGGAGGCGAGCTGGCGGCGGTTGGCGCGACAGGTGGGCGGTGCAGGAGGGAAGGGAGGCGGCTGGAGGTGGCGTGCGGCGGTTCGGCTGGTGACGAGAAGGCAGCTGGAGGCGTGTGGGTGGTTCAGGCGGCAGGAGGGTGAACGGTTGGAGGAGCTGTGGCTGGTGGCTCCGCGTAGCGGCGCAGGTGGTCCGGGAAGAGGGAGAAACCGCGGTTCAGACGCGCGCGGGCTGGTGGCTTTGCACGGTGGCTTGGAGGTTGGTGGTGCTGGTTGTGGCGTACGGTGGTTCGACACATGTGCGCGCAGCGGTGGTGCGACAGGCGGTGGTTCGCGTAGCTGTACTGTACAGGTGCGACGACGATGGTAATAGATGTACAACAGCGGTTCGACGAGTGTATGAGGTACATGCGATACATTCGATTTATGTGTACGAGTTTCTGTATCTATGAACGTATGATTAGTTGTACCTTGATGTGCGTGCAGGGCCGATTGTGGCGGCAGACATTTGACTGTATTGTTTTGATTGGCTTGCGGACTTGTGGTGATGTTCGTCCGGTTGGTGCTGTGGCTCATGACTGTTTTGGCATCTCGCGGCGGACTTAGTGCTTCGGTGACTCCGGTGGGTAAAATCTCTAACTCCTATTAAGTATGTGTGTGTGTACGTAGGATTTCTGTGTTTTGTTGGAATTAAGCAGTGATCTTGGGCCCGCTAGTTGTTAGATGTTGTGTTGGAATTAAGCAGTGATCTTGGGCCCACCAGTTGTTTGATTTGATGCCGCTAGAGGTTTAGGCATCTAAATGTCCGATAAATTACCCATGTTAGTCTTGGGTCGCGTCTTGGAAGAATTGACACCGTTGGACTATTGTAGGACTTGTGTGATCACATGTTCGATCGTGTTGAGTTAGTATGGTTATCGTAGAGTCCTTGGGTCTTGGTTGAGCACAAATATTTGTTAAAAAGTCCTTGGTAGATGTTGTGATAAAATGGAACGATTTATGTTCTCTCAGATGCTCGGTAACACCTTAGTTTGGTCGTCTCCCTTGGGTTGGCCAAGGTGGAGCTAGCGATTGGAAGAAATTTACGTAAGTGGTTAAATGTAATAAATGAACATCAAATATGAGGATGTGCTCCACGAGGGTTACTCGCACCAAATCTTGAACCTATCACTTAGGAAGGAATTTGGATTAATGGCCTTGACTAGGCTCGGTAATAATAACAAAATACGGAAATATGAACTAAGTGGAATATACCCGAATTAAACTTTGGGTCGCACATTGGCTATGTTGCGGATCGTCAAAACATGAATGTTGGTAAATTGGAATGATAACCCACATATCAAATGATAAGTAAACCCATTCGTGTGGCTCGGAATGGTGAGAGATGACTATATACTTATGTCATTAAAGTATTGTCGCATACACGTGGCTCAGCATGGCGTGTCATGACCTGAATTTCCATTCCTTTTAAAATTCGATTCTTGAGGAAATAAAATATAATTCGTTGAACCTTAGAGTATTCGAGATCTTGAAAAGGTTGGGTGGACCATGAAAAGGAGTCCTTGTAGGTTGATCCTCCCCAATGCAAAGTCCATTCTTGTTCGGATCATTGAAACTTGATCGTCCTTTGTTAGTTCATCGTTTGTTGATCGTTTGATGTATTCATGACCTCGAGGAAGGCTAAGGTATAGCCTTGGAACATCATTTCGGTGACAAGAATGTTCGAGATATGACCATGGTTGGTTCGGGAAGGTTCGGAGGCTTTTCGACGTGTTCTGGAAAAGTGTCGTGGGCCTTTTAGGCCATTGTGACCTCGAAGGATTTTCTAAATGTGAATCCATTCTTCACATGTAGAAAATTTCATTAGAAATCCAACGCAACTTGAATCGTCTCAATCGGAGTTCGGACGAAGAAGTTATGACCAAAATACTCTCGGAACCATTTTTGATCTAGAGGTTTCGTCCAGACCACCCATTTGCTTCGTCCAGACGACGGGTCCCGAAAAATGAATTTTTGGTTCATGAGGTTTCGTCCGGACCATGGTGGTCTTCGTCCGGATCATGGGGGTTTCGTCCGGACGACCATAACCTTCGTCCGGACGACGGTCTGCAGAATTGCGCGATTTTGCTTGTTTTAAGTGTGGGACACTTTGGTAATCTTGCCCTAACTTATTTTTATCCCCTAAAATCACCCCAACCCTTCTTCTTCTTCATTTTACATCCCTAAAGACTCTCTCTCTCTCTCTCCTCAACTCCATTAATGGAGCTCTCCCCTCTCTCTTCCATATCTCCACCCTCCAAAGATCGGATGGAGATTTCCGAAGAAGAAATGTTGTTCCTCTCATCTCTAGCTCTTCGGTAAGCCCCATATTTTCCCCATTCCTCCAAAATCCGAATTTTGGAGCTTGATGAAGAAGCTTGGATCGAGAAATGGTTAGGAGGAACATTGTTCCCCTTGACAAGGGCTTTCCGGCAACCCACTTTGCGAACTCATCCGGCGACTTTTGGAACTCCGGCGACTTTCCGGGGAAGAGCTATGGAGATGCGGTCTTGAGGAACATTGAAGAGGATGAGGCGATCTACGAGGTGGTGGGTTTGGTTTGCGGCGACATTTTCCAGCGACTTTCCGGTGACTACTCCGGCGATTGCTCCGGTGGGTAAATTCTTGATCATTATCAAGCATGTACGTGTGTGTGTATTTAGTTTCCATGTTTGTGCCTTAAGTTCGTAATGGTTCCCCTTATATCGTCTTTGCGGCTAAATAGAACTCCTTGGTAGAATTATGCAATTTTGGGTCTATAGGTATCGATGGTTGAATAAATAATTTTGGGAGTGTTGATTAGTGATAGAATGGTTAGTTGGTCACCCATGAATTCATAGACGCCACATGTTTGATAAAATGACTTAGCGAATCACAAGTGGGTCTTTGGGAGAATTTGACCTCGTTGAGTAAGTCATAAGACTTGGGTTGAGTCGCGATGGGTTGAGTATCACAAATTAATGAATATGGACCCTTTGAGGTAAACCGTAAGTGAAATTGTGGCGACTTCGCTTGATTGTGTGGACCTCCCTTGGCATTGCCAAGGTTAGGGGCATAAACTCTTCCGTTGATACTACCTGAGATTGCTGTCGTTGACATTGAATTTGATGATCAACTTAGACAAAAGGACATTGTGGTTAATCTCCCTTGACAACATCAAGGGTGAGCTTGTGACATGAAAACAAATGAGTCGGTCGATATACTCAATGTAAAACGAATGAAGAGGAGGTGTCCAACAAGGGCTACTCTTGGACAATCTTGAATCCATTTCTTAAAAAGGAATTTGGTTTAATGGCCTTGGCTAGGCTTGGCAACAACGATATGGAATAATGTGGGATGTTAGCCTTGGCTAGGCTTGGTAACAAGGATATAAAGTAGAAATATGAACTACTTGGGATAACGACTCATATGAAATAAATGATTGATCCCAAATGAGAAGCAACCTTGGCTAGGGATTCTCGGGCATCAATGACTATATTATGGGAAGCAACCTTGGCTAGGGATTCCCGGACGCGATGACAAGGATATGGGATTATGAATACTTGATTTGGGGTACCTTGGTTAGGACTCCTAGGATGGTCGCTCCATCCTCGATATTGTGCACAATAGGGGTAACGAGAGCCCTCCCAACGTTACTTGGGGAAGACCGATTGGGATTGGTTAGTGGGTTGACGAGCCGCTATTCCAACCTTGCCCTATCAACATCATGAACAAAATGCAAAATGGAATACCTTGGTTAGGATTCCGGCAACACTCTATAAAAGGGGATACCTTGGCTAGGATTCCGGTACGATATTATATGTGGAATAAAAAAGGAAAACATGAATGTACTATCATAGCTCAACAACATCAAATGAATACTCCACGTACGTATGGGAAACAAAGTCACATCATGATAGAATGTGTTTACGGATTCGAGAGAAATGCTATACGGATTAGACGCCTCGTCTAGGAGTCTAGGGATCTAAATGAATAACGTGGAATGCCTTGTCTAGGACTTCCTCTGTGCAGTGTATTACTTGGGGTGAACGACATACAAAGGTGACAAGTGGCTGATACTAGGGAATGAATACTTGTAGATGGTTAGTGGACTCTTGATTAGCTATCCTTTGGAGTATGTATACATATGGATATATCAACGTTTGCGGACTCTTGTCTAGTAGTTCCTTGGGTACCTCATCTATTTAGACTGTGGACCTCTTCACCTTAGTAGAGAGTGGGTCTTGACGACTTGAGGTTGAATTGGATTAGTCACTAGGCTTGACACTTTTACTTCCCTTGCACTTGAAGAGGTTAGTTGGCGGACCTATAGCTAGGTCGCCTCTTTTCTGCTTACATCACCTTCTCTCTCTTGCTATACTGCTTGTGTTGCTCTTTAGAGCTTTACTACTGTTGTTGCCACTACTGTTGTTCTAGTTTTTTTCAGTCTCCACTTGTGCTGGCCCTTCCTAGGCATGCACCGCCCGTGCATGTTTGGTAGTGGTCAGGAGTTTATCTACTGAGCCATAGTTTGCTCAGACCTTCGTGGTCCCTCCCTCTTTCAGGTTGTTGCTGGGACTTGTCTCTACTGTTGAGCTTGGAGCTTAGTCAGCTACCGGGTTTTCAGGAATTGTTGTAGCAGGTTTCTCTTAGCATTTTTGTTGGCTCCCGAGGGTGGGATGTACCTTCACTTTTCTTTTCTGTACATGCACATTTTCGATGTCTGCTTACCGTTTATCGCGAACCGCACATCGTTTTCAAAATCTGTCTTTAGAGAAATATTCTCTGACCCTTTGCCGACGTTTGTTCATCGATAAGTCGTCCGTGTTTGTCGCCGGTCTTGCTTGTGAGAAAGTTCAGACATGCCGAGAATACATTTTGATCTGTTCTGTCTCCGATTCGGCCGGTTTTGAAGTTGATTGATTTATTCTGGCCTTGACTTGATTGGCTTCAGGTAGCAACAAGATACAAAGATAAAAGATGTGTCATTTTGACTCACAACATATACTTTTCGGATTTTTCCCAACTTCTTGCACAATTTTGCATTCTTTGGTCAGATCAGAAAAATTTCCTGGTTTGATGTTGATACAGATCTGGCACTGCATATCAGAGATCGGAGCGACGGAATGTGACTTTGTTTTTTTTGCAGATTCCCTCGAATAAAGTCAAAACCGCTTCTTTTTCTTCCTGTGGGCGCCCCTGGTTTTGGGGCTCATTGTTTTTGGGTGCTGACATCATTGTCGCACCTATAGGTGCGACATTGAGCTATTTAAGGAGAGGGGGTAGGCCTCCCTCCTCACACACTTCTCATTCAGAAAAACTCATTTGGACTCCTGCTAAAAAATCCAGTCGAGGCAGCTTCAACCTCCGGAGATCCGTCCATCCTTCGATCGTCTTTTCGGCATGCGTTCTTCCGGCGATTCCAACAAGTAAGCCCTTGATCTTTCCCTTGCGTGTACTTTGTTTCGTTCGTATATCCTGCATATACACGAAAATAAGGTTCGATTATTTTTTGTTCATGCACACA
>NMUG010003558.1:0-14669 GCA_002855965.1 Monotropa hypopitys
TGCGATCTTCGAGAAATCCTGGATGAATCGGCGATAGTATCCAGCGAGTCCTAAGAAACTTCGAACTTCGGTGACTGATGTCGGTGTAGGCAAGGTAGAGATTTCTTCTATCTTCTGTGGGTCCACTGAGATGCCGTTTTTGTCGATGATGTGACCAAGGAAGTGAACACTCTTCAGCCAAAATTCGCACTTGCTGAACTTTGCATATAACTGCTTCTCCTTTAGGGTTTGTAAGATAGACAGGTGCTCCGCATGTTGCTCTTCGTCTTTTAAGTAGATGAGAATGTCGTCGATAAACACGATTACGAAATCGTCGAGGAACTTGGCAAAAATACGATTCATTAGGTCCATGAAAGCTTCTGGGGCATTGGTTACTCCAAAGGGCATGACTAGAAATTCGTAATGGCCGTAATGAGTGCAGAAGGCAGTCTTCTTAACATCTTCGGTCTTGACTTTAAGCTGATGATATCCTGAACACAGATCGATCTTTGAAAATACTCGGGCTCCTTGCAGTTGGTCGAATAGGTCGTAGATGCGGGGTAAAGGATATTTGTTCTTGATCGTGACTTTGTTCAGTTCTCTGTAGTCGATGCACAGACGTATAGTTCCATCCTTCTTCTTGACGAATAAGACTTGTGCTCCCCAGGGTGATGAGCTAGGTCAGATAAAATTCTTCTCGATCAGTTCTTGTAGTTGAGTCTTTAATTCCTTCAGTTCTGCTGGTGCCATGCGGTAGGAGTTTTGGAAATCGGTTGCGTTGCTGGCATGAGGTCAATGGAGAACTCCAGCTCTCGATCAATAGGCATTCCGGGTAGTTCTTCTGGAAATACTTCAGTATAGTCACGTACTATTGAGATGTCTTCCTTTGAGGCATTCCTTGACTTGGTTGAGGTGATGCTGCAGAGATACCCTTGATATCCTTTCTGTAGAAGACGGTGGCGACTGATACGAAACAAGGTGGTGAAACAACTCCTTCTCCTTTGAGCTCAGACTCTTCACCTTTGGATTCGACAAAGGTGATAGACTTTACAGCACAGTCGATCTTGGAATTAGATTTGGACAACCAGTCCATACCAATAATAACGTTGAAGTGGACCATATTCAGAGGGATAAGGTCTATAGACGATAGGGCTCTATTTATAGATGTTTTACAATTTCTAAGGACTGTAGAGCATAAAACGCCTCTACTCATAGGTTGGGCTACACATAAATCGTACCCTAAGGGTTCAGGTTCTCGAGAAATTTTTGTTGAGTGTGAAAGCGAGATAAAAGAATGTGTGGATCCTGAGTCAAATAGTGCATATGTGGGAATATCGCAGATAAAGATTCTACCTGCTACGACTCCTTCTTCGTTGCGAGGATCTCCTGGGACGAGTGCAAAGGCTCTCCCTTGACGTTGATTGTTGTTGCGGTTCCCTTGATTGTTGGCATTGTTCCTTGGGGCTCCAACGGGTACATTGTTTGCTCCAGTCAGCTTCGGGCAATCCCTCTTGAAGTGTCCTCTTTGACCGCATCCAAAACAAGAATTCTCTCGGCATTCTCCAAAATGTGGTTTCCCGCAAGATGGGCACAGCGGTATCGACTTCCTCTCTTCATTTCTTCTTTCCTGGGTCCTTCCGAAATTTGGCTTCTTGGGTGGGTGGGTTCTTCCTTGAACTTGATTTTGATTCTGTCTCTTCCTCTCCTGGTAGCGTCGACTTTCGTCTACGCCTTGTTCTATCAGTATTGCTCTGTCTAGCACATCAGCGTAGGATGGCAGAAGGAGGGGACGAACGACTCTACGAATCTCGGGCCTCAGCCCATCTTCAAATCTTCGAGCTTTCATTTCATCGATGGGGATCAAATACGGGGTGTATTCGGCAAGGTTGGTGAATTCTGCTTCATATTCGGCTACTGTGGTGGCTCCTCTTTGCTTCAAATTCTCGAACTCCATACGCTTAGTATTCAACATAGCGCGGGGTGCAAACTTTTCTTTGAAAATCTCTAGGAATCTTCCCTAGTTCGTAATAGGCTCCGATGCGCTTTTTAGGTTCCACCAGCGATTGGCTTCTCCCACTAGTAGATATGATCCGATGTCGACTTTCTGCCGCTCCGAGCATTGAAGGAGTCGAAAGTTTTTCTCTATCTCTGAGATCCACTCATTGGCTTGAACATGGTCCATACCTCATTTGAATGTTGGGGGCTTCAGCTTTAAGAATTCCTTGACCACGATCATGTTTGCTATTGGCTGGGCGGGGTGGATGACTTCTTCTTCTAAGTTGGCCGGTGGTGGCTCTACTACTGGTTCCTGATTCTGGATCCGATTGATGACTTCTTATTGGGCTCGGACCATTCTAGCCAGCATCCTCATCATTTGGCATAATTCTCCAATTTCTTCTCGATCTTGGCTTCCTACGTTAGCTCTAGTGTTCACCATTCTGTTTGCGAAGGAATTCGTAGTTAGAAACTAGGAGAATAGTCTGATTAATTCATAACGGTTTGAAACACAACATAAGTAGATAAGCTAAAGTTTTAAGTGCGTCCGGGGCACACTACAAAATACGTCGGATATTTTAAAATAATACGGTACTACTCGTCATCGCTAGGCCACTCATAGGGTGGATAAACCCATTCTTCGCGGTTTATGTCGATGTCCTCTTCATCTTACTCCTCGTTTTCGCTTGGATCTTCCTCGGGGTCGTCCTCGGGATTATTCTCGAAATTGAGGTCCCAACCTTCATTGTGCCACTCCATAGGCTCTTCTTCTTCCTCAGCTACTTCCTCTTCCTCGGGTGGAGCTTCATCGTTATTACCATTTATAAGGCGGTTCCTCTCTTCCTCCATAAGATATTTGAACCCCCAATCCCGAATGGATGCTCTTGCTATCACGCAAGTACATTCTAATAGTTGTAGGTGATAATTGATCATTCCTCGAACCTCTTCCTCTGAGTTGTCTTCGAAACGTACCACGATTTGTGCTACAAGATCGGAAGTGATTGCCACCAAATCAGTATGTGCCTATTCTTCAACCTCTTCGCTCACTATATAGACATCCTCTACTTCCTCTGGTGCTGCTGGAGGTGGCGCTACCTCGTGATCATTTTCAGAATCGCTACTGAAGAAATCGCTGCTAGCGTAATCGTCACCACTGCTAGACATAACTAAACATATGCACATAGATATAAATAAGTCCATCTCCAAAATATTTTAATCATAGCTAGTGCGTGCCTTGTTCCTATTTCTGGGTTTGTTCGAAATCCGAAAACTCTTGCTCTGATACCACTGTTGTCACAACCCAACCCTAAACGGGGTCCATGACCAGCCAACGAGCAAGCTTGCAAAGGCCTACTAATAACGAATTTAGGGATTTCACAACAATATGATAGCGGAAGCGCTGAACAATACTCAGTGTAATAATTTCATTAATGCTCTTGAAATACTACATCAAAAAGGAGGCTCATAGACTGCCTCTACAACAAAAGGGAGATACATTAAAAGAGAGATATAATAAAAGGGGTGCAATAATAAGACTATACTCCAAGCTAATCTTCCTCGATACCTGAAAAGAGTTTTACAAAATGCATAAGCATAAAGCTAGAGTAAATTAGAATATACCAAGGCTACAAGTTTCCATGGATAAACATGTTATCAAAATGATCTTTCTTTTCCTTTTGAATATAATATGTGAAGGCTTATTAGCCTAAAACATGTAGCTGTATATGATTTTGCCAAGTCAAGCTTATGGCCTTCTCAATGTCCTTCAGCGCATAGCTTACTTTTGTTTGTATGTTCATTTTGATATTCATTTCGATATTCCGATATGAGTTTATCATGTTGCTCTTCACGGTACCATTATTCCCTGGAGAGCTACCCTAGATAGCATAAATGCAGAGTTGTGATATTACTGTGATCAATCTGGCTATTGATCCTTTATTTCCCCCTCCTCGTTGGTTTCTGACTCCGCCCCCGGCGGCGAGCTACCATGTCACCGTTCATGCCGTTCAATCATAAAACATCTTTTATGTTTTGTCAATCAATGGTAATAAAAGAGAGTACATGCCATTTTCCTTTTTCATGAAGAGATAATATAATAGAGTGAATACTGAATAGCATAAATCGTACATTTACAAATGTTTAGCATGTTAAAAAGTCGTACGAGTAACAAAGGTATATAGAGATTCACCTTAATCCTTGGAATGATCCTTCCACTAACTTTAAATCCTCAAATCTGCCAAAAGATGACTTAAAACATCATTTCTAAGCTTATTGCAATTGACACATAATTGATACTATTCTGCCGACCTGAGCTTGTCGGACCAGACATGGACGAACTGCCACTTGTCGGCTAACCGAGCTACTGCTTTAAAGACCTTATGTCCAGAGGACAGTGGTCGGCTGGCTCAGTTTGGGAAATTGATAAATGGTTGGTCTAGGGTCATTCTGGACTGAAGGGTCCTACTGCCGAGCTAAGGCTATAAACTTAAGCATTCTCGATTTGCCGAGCAACCGAGCATAGGGCTGTCGGTCTAAAGATTCTGCCAGGCTAAGTGCTGGCCGAGCAGAATGCTGCCGGGCTGGCAGAGTGCTGGGCTAAAGGTTTGCCAAGCTAAAGATTCCTGCCGAGCTAAGAGCTAGTCGGGCAGTAAGTCTGCCGAATAGCCAGAAGGGCTGCCGAGCCAAGGCAGTGCAGGTTTTAATTGGTTCGGGCTAACGACTGGTCGAAATGGGTTACAAGACTAGATTAATAGTTTTTGGGATGGTTGCCGACAAAACCGAGACTCAGCCTAGCTAAAATGGTCGGGTCTCAAATTCTCGTTCTACCGAGCAACCAGCAAGGCATCTACTGAACACTGGCAGCTCGGGAACACTGCCCTTGGGTGTTCGGATAGGTCGGAAAGGCTAACAAGGTAAGTACAAACTCAATAGACTAATCGTCCAAACAAAATGGTGCAAAGCCGAGCTAAAATAGGTAAGTATAAGAAATGGCGGACCGTCTATTCTGCCGAGCAATAGAGCTCCGGCATGTGGGAGGTCGGCAGTGCATACAAAGAAATAATTAAAGTACTGTGGAGGTTCGGGCAAACATGCCGAGCTGAAGTAAGTTTAGCCGGAGAGTCCAAGGAATAATCCAGACCTTATTTGGCTTAGTGTCGAACTGAATGCTAGAGAGGTGTGCTCCGGCAGAGCTAAGGGTAGTCTGTCCAACTGATTAGAGTGTGGCTAAGTCCTTAAATGGGTTTGCCAAACAGAAACATAAGGATAAGTTAATGAACCGAAGGACTTTGAATATACCTGAGTGGCTCCTGATCTGGCAAAGGTCTTGCCGAGCTGGGGATTGTTCGGGAGTGCTGGTCCGGACAGAGGTGGAATATAGTAATCCGGAGGCTTGGAAAACTGCTGAAGGATTGAGACTGGTCGGGCAAGGGCTTGGCCGAACAAAGGTGCTGAACACCTAAGTATTCGGAGGATGGCTCTCTCTCTAGAATAAATGTTTGGAGGAATTTCTGGTGTGGGACTTGAATGCTTGGAGGAATGCTTATATAGGGGTTCGGAGGATCTGGGGGTAGTTGGGATCAATTAATGTTGATTGGACCCTTCCTTAACCTGGTCGAACGGCTCAGGGTGTTATCCCATCTGGGTCAGGTCTGAGCACCTAACCTGTCAGACTGCAACCTGGGACAACCTGCGACGTGTTGTCCCATCAAGTCAGGCAGCGGGTCAGTTCGGACGGGATGTGGCCCTAACATCCGGCAGACTGCCGCGCAGCCGGTTTCGCAGCACGGGTCTGGGCTGGGCTGGTCGGCTGGGTCGACCTGGGCTGGTCCGGACTGGGGCCTTCGGACAGCTTTCGGGCTGGGCTCCCTCTTGGGCCTTTCTAACTCCTTTAGCTATTTCTTCTTATATTTGGGCCTTTAGTTTATTTAATCCTCATAAAATTATATTACACTCCAACCTTTTTTTTATTTATTTAGTCTCAAATAAATTTAAATAATTCTAGAAAAATAATAAACTTATTTAATTCATTTATTCGGGTCGGGGCCTCACAAAAGGTGGTACGCATTCCAAACATATGTGATAAAATTGGAGCATGGTCAGAGTAAGTGCGTGGTAAGACGCGAATCCTACCTTCCAGGAATATTTCCCTCCATAGATCATTACATAACCCTCTATCAAGAAGTTTTTTAATGAGAGTCGTACCTTTTTTGCCGTTGTTCCATGTGAAAATGTTTCCTTCATAACCCATGTCTAGAAGGCCACAAGAGTTGATATTACTCACAAATTTTCTTCTTTGGGAAGCATTCTGGTCATTTGAAAATCCAAATGCCTCCTGTTGGGATATCATGTCATTTAAATCTCCCATAATGCACCAAGGTTTGCTAATCGATGCTGCATTGTTCCCTAAGTCCTCCCATAGATGATCCCTGCATTTAGGGTTAGTGCTGGCATAAACTATAGAAAGAATCCAATCACCCATGTTATTCTTCTTAACTAAGACATGAATGGCTTGAGAGTCAATCTGGATAGTTGACATAGTAACCATGTTAGGGTCCCATAGCACCCAGACCCCCCCGACCTGCCGATTGGATCTATATTAGTTTAATTCGTGAGGCCCAAATTGGAGAAGAACTTCCCCATACTAGCCAATGCTACTTTAGTTTCTAAAATAACAACGATCTCAGGGTTGTGGCTACGAAAAATTTCTCTAAAATTTCTCCTAAACCTAACATTTCCAGCTCCCATACAGTTCCAGATTAGAATATTGAAATCAGACATAAATAGGTTTGATTAAATATTAGAATTTGCAGATTACCTAGATCCATCTCCTCATGAATCAGTTTATGCCCTTTCTTCCAAGGTGGAAGAAAAATGATTTTGTGCATCTTGGTTTGGTTGGAATACACCTCTTGAATATATATCTTCATCTGCAGCGCCTGAATCCCCCAAGCCACTTCTGATGCTAATATTACTTCTTTTTCTAAATCGAGCCATGAAATGACCATTTGATCTAGAATTTTAGTTCTCAACACTTCTGGCAATTTCATGGAAGGTAGGTATGGGCATTGTAGTTGCATTTGGTATGGACCTTTGAATAGCCTTGGTGGAAGAGGGATCAGTTCCTTTAAAGACAAATGTGTTAGGGTTATGGTGTGAGGAGATTTCTTTTGGCTAAAACGAGGTCTCGTTGATAGTTGGGTTTAGGTCTAAATCGATATAGAATTGGGGCTTGGGTGTACCAGACATGATGGGCTTAACTGTATTGTTTTTTTAGAGTTGGGCTGATTGGTAAACAATATTGTAGTTTGTGTGTGTCAATCTAGTTTTTGTTAGTTAGTTTTTGTTGTTAGCTATTTGTTGTTTAGCTTTGTTCTTGCACATAAGTATTTAATATTATTTTGGTAGTTTTTGGTGTTTTGTACAGGTTGTTTAGCATTTCCCGGACGAGTCTGGAAGTCCCCGATACCATCCCGAGCCATGTATTTCAATTTCATATGTTGTATTTTCTTGTGTTTTATGCTTGTGATAGTTTAATGAGGGAGTAACCCTCTTGGTTTGGCCATGGGGTGACTAGCACCCCAAGCCTTGGTTAGTATTTAAATGCTCCATGGTTTAGTCTAAATTAGTGTGGCCTAGGGTGTAAGAGTTCACTACCTAGGATCTAAGCCAAGCGGTGTTAATCACCTTGATGAGTTGTCGACATGAAAATTGGCACAACTCATGCTTGGTGCGATGTCCCACTAGGTGTTCGATAAAATGCCTAAGTGAATGAATTCACATCGAAACCACTTAATGTATATAGAATTGTATGTCTTGAGGTTTATAGGGATTAGGGGCATGTAGTTCTCACCTCGAGTTCAACCAAAGGTTATCGACCTCTTTGATGATTTGTGACATGTACACTCTGTGCTTTGAGCATGTCGCCCGATGAGTGTAAGTCAGCCCAGAGAACCGAATTCTAATCCCAATGTCATCTCTTGACCCGTGAATTGTGCTTGAGAGTCAAACATCCCGTGGGAGATCCTATGTAGTGATCTCTCCTTCGTGTCGTTGTGAATATTGGAGTAGTCTACATTAGCCTATGTTAGGTGTTAGAACCCCCATTGCGATTCCGCTTAGTTTAACTTGTTTTCTTACTTTATTTTATGTTTTATGTTTATTAAGTTTTCAAAGAAGAAACAAAAGGCTAGCGTCCTACCGCCTCTACTGCAAAATCAAACTTCTTTGTCGTGCAATTACCCTTAACTCTGACATTTCCCTGTGGACCGACCTCGGACTTGCCGCTCTACTAGATAGAGTAGTATTTTATGTTTATAAATTATTAATGCTTGGTTAAGGCTTTTTCGCAAATCAACGACCGGAAAAGTCCTTCCATCATTTTGGCACCGTTGTTGAAGATTTGTTGTTGAGTTAAGTTTTTGCTAGTTTGGAAGTTTTTTTTGTTTCACCGTATATATCCACTTTTATTTTTTTTATTGTTTACTTTTTTTATTAAAAAAATATTGACATTGTTGATCATGGATTCTGGATACCCTTGGGAAACCATGGATCAACAACATTGGGAGACTTACCCTTTATTTCCCGAGCCTCCTAGTCAAGAGTGACATGACCACTCTAATTTTTATCAGGAATGTGAGATTTCACATGAACCACCACCCCTCTCTTATTCTTATCACGATGAAATGGCTCCACCACAATTTTACCATTTGGAGCCTACTAATCATTTCCCAGAACAATGATCATGCGAGGAGCCTTATCCATCCCCACCATGTACCAATACTTTGGAGGATACTTTGCAAACAATTCTCCAAAGTTGTCATTCCATTAATGCCCTCAACAATGATATCGTGGCTCATCCCGAGTCTTATCATTTAGAGCCACCCTTGGAACCATATGACTATTGCCTTCCGGAGGTAACTTTTGACCCCCAACCATCGCACTCATCCTTTCTTAAGAACACATTGCAACATTTTCTCCAAAGTTGCGACAACATCACGGCTTACAACTCTTCATTTCAAGTAGACTTTGATGTCCCAATTTTTGAGCTGACCATTCCCACCGACTCCTTGGAGGAGACATGTCTGACCTCCGAGGAGGTTGAATTCTTAGAAAATCCAGATGTTGGGATTTCTCCTACCCTCTACATGATCCAAGTCGAGATGGGGTCCCTCCACGAGTTAAAAAACCATACTCCTCTCACTCCTCCTAAAAAGAATTTAGTAAGTTATTTGTATGATTCGAGTGATGAGGAGTTAGATGCGGATTGTAGGGGTAGTGAACTTGTGATTGTTGTTTTCCCTTTGGCCATAGAGTCTTATTTGCCTAGTATTCCCCAAGAGGTTGTTGAAAGTGCCATTGTTGCTCCCATTTCCATTGATACTCTTGGGGAGTCCGCTTATAGGGATGAGCTTCCACTTTCCGTTGCATGTGTGTCCCCCACTCGTTGTGCACTTCTACCACCACCTCATATGATTGCCTTAGAATCTATTGATTTTCTTCGCATTGACTGACTCCTATTGAGTCATGTTCCATGTTCTATCTATATAGTCAAAGCCTTGGAAACCAATGTCATCCGTGGTAGTAGAGGGTGGTTGTTCATTTATTTTTCAAATGCCGCCAAGCCCCCTTATACTCCAAGTATTTATTTTTATGGCTTGGCCGGCTACAATATTTCAAAAAGGGGGTGAGTGTGTTCACCACATGTCACGGCCCCCAAGGAGACCATCATACCAATGTGATCCTACAATTTGGAGAGTCGTTATCTCGATTGTTACTGCCTTTTAGAGACAGTTCTTTTTTCTATTACCCTTTATTTTTTATCCTTTTCTTTTATTTCTTGCACTTTATTTCTTTTAAATATGAAAAAAATTGAAATAATGTCTAGGAGACAATAAATCCTCGGAGGTTGAGATACCTCTAGTGTTTGTCGTGCTCGAACGACTATGGACGGTCCGGTATAGCCGCCCGTTATTCTAACCTTAGTAGTGTATTATCTGGGATTACCCCGGCAGAGTAGGGATGGAAGCGAAAGTCGATTGTGGTGTCTCTCCAAAAAGTGAGAGGCATCACCTATTGAGTAGCGACCTACCCCGAAATTCCGAAAGATATCCTTCTGTAGTACACTATTTAAGTGAGAATAGCGGGGAGAAAAGTACTACTCGTAGAGAGTTGCGTGAGAACTCTTACTATTTTAAATAAAATCAGTGTTTGTATGCTTGGCTACCATTAGCAAGTAAATTTTGGACTAATCATTTTCCTTGTAGTTTGTATTGGCTTGTTAGTCTTTGCAGGATTCTTTGTTCTATCTTGGAGCTTTGAGGGCATTATCATTTGCAACTTGAGGTAATGATGGTATTGGGTGGTTTACACCACCCCGGAGGTACTTTGCTCTCTTCTCTTCCTTTTACTATCTTTTGCACTGAGGACATTGCACCATTTAAGTTGGGGGGAGTGGCGCATGCTTTGCATGCTTGTGCCATATTTCTTTTTATTTTTGCATTTTTAGTCCCATTTTATAGTCGTAAAAATTTAAAAAATTTGAATGACGGTCTAGTATAGTCGCCTTCCTTTGTTTTCCCTTTTGAGGCAGGGAAAAAAATATATCTCGTGTCATCCACGTGACGGATGCGTATTATAGATAGTGAGTTACTTTTGCATGGATTTTGGGATTTTGTGAGTTTTTAACTCTATGACATGAGTAGGAAGTTGTTGATCCTTTTATAGGATTTGTCGGTGGAATCTTAGGTCACTTTGCTAGCATTTGCAAGAACTTGTTTTGGCACTAGTCTTTAACTTCATTGCACTTCACGTAAAAATAGGCTTAAGTCGCTTGTAAGTCGTACCTCGGATGTCTAGAAGGCTAGATTAGTGGAGACTTATGCCCAAATGAGTTTAGTGTCTTATCTTTCCTTGGAGTGGTGTCAAACGAACTCTTGATTGTCATGAAATTTTTTTTTACTCGTTGTCGATCTCATTATCTTTCATGTAGTATTGGGAATTTACTATCATTTTCATATCTTTTGGGTTGGCATGCACGGCTGTTATTGGCCGTAGGAGAGGATTTTAGGCATTCTTTGATCTTTTGTGCCGGTTCGTTCATTCTTGCATATTACCCCTTGCTAGCCCACTTGAGCCCCCTTACATGAACCATTTTCTTGATTGAGCCATATATTTCCATATTATACTTTGAGAATGGAAAATTCATGTTGAAGATGTTTTGGAGTCATAAGGTGGTTTATGTTTGATCTTCATTGTTGGTGTGCCTTCCCCTTAGAAAAAAATCATAGAAATTCCAAAATTTGGAAACCTCACCTAATCATTTGTAAAGAAGAAACACATTGTTCTTAATTTTTTTGGGATGTATTGGTGGTTAAGGAAAAATGAAGAAATGAATAAGGCGTAGTTGAAATGTAAAAGAATTGGAGATCGAAGTTAGTTTGCAAGGGCCCCATTTATTGATTTGCCATTTTATCATTTGTATATGCCTACTCTCAAGCATCCAAACAAAATCCTTAGCCCGATACATGTTCGATACGTGATCTTATAGATCGGCAATCATTTGTGGCATGTTAATTTAGAAACAATGTTCCCTTTACTATGCATTCTAGTCATGAGATCTATCCACTTACATAGAGCTTCTTTCGTGTCACAATGTGTGGAATATTTTGTTTTTCACATATTTATATCTTCCGCCCGCACATATGAGAGTTTGAGTATGCACTCATGGGCTTTTCAAATTTATGCTTAGAAACATTAAATTGAAGTCCTAGTAACAACATATCTAAGGCCAATTTCATTCTGTCCCAACATATATACCTTAGAAAACCAAAATGAATCATAGACATGCATACATCAACAACTAGCTTGAAAGAGATAGAAGTGTTACCTAGAATATATATACAAGGGTTAGAAGTACTCTACCTTACAAGCAAATCACCAAAGAAACTCTAGGAGAGAGTTCTTCCACACGAGCCACCACACTAAGCCCGTCAATGTGTAGAGGGAGGTGAAGGGAAGAAGGTTTGTGAAGAGTTTTTGTTCAAAAATCTTCAAACAAAGAGGGAAATCAAGAGAGAGAGTAGAGGGAGAGAGAGAAACATGAGAGAGAGGGAGAAGGAGGCATGGGGAATGTTGGAGATGATGTTAGGACTGATTTGTGTTTAGGTTTGAGTAGAAAATGAGCTTATATAGTTGCCCAAAAACTATTCCGAAAATTCTTTAATGAAGGGCGTATCGAAATACACTAGTTGTATGCAACATCTTTACTTTTGCCCGGACAACAATGCATTTCGATATACCCTACGTTGGTATATCGAAATGCCACAAGAGGAATTTTGCGCAGAGGACTCCATATTTCGATATGTCCACCATGACATATCGAAATACACTAACGTGCAAGTTAGGCAGAGGGAATCCCATTTCGATATAAGTCCATCGTGCATATCGAAATGAAAACATTTCGATATAGGGTATCAGGAGGATGCATTTCGATATGTATACAGATGACATATCAAAATGCAACAAAGGGAAGAACTTACTGACTTGAAATTACAAAGGGACGTATCGAAATGCTTGCCGAGCATATCGAAATGTAAACGGCAAGGAACCTACTGCTGAAGAAATGCAAAGGAGCATTTCGATATGCTCCCTTTGCATATCGAAATGACAAATGATCAAGTCAACCCCTTCAGGACATATATCGAAATGGAAGAGAGAGAGAGAGAGAGAGACCAGGCCACATTTCGTAATGAAGGAAATAAAAAGAAAGATTTTATTTCTAGAATGGTGATTACTGAACACTCGTGACAATCACTCGAACATCCACGAACACCTCAAATTCCCTTTTCAAGCATACTCAACTCCCCGTGATTTAATAATCAACTCGGGTAGGCTCGAGGACATATAAAAATTAATTTGGGAATTGGTTTAAATGACCAAAAGGGATATTAATTCGAGGGAATGATATTAGTTGATCTCAAATGAATTTTAATGAACATTTAAATAATTTAAATATTCTCCAATATAAATTTAAAGTGACGGGAAATTACATTTAAAATTTTGAACCGTTACAGAATCTATCTCCAATGCCACGACTCCCTCCCTCTCGACACCACAACACACAATTTCCATTTTTCTTTCCAAACCATGATTTTATTAAAACCCCTCAATTAGATTATTTCATCTTTAACTACTTCTACAAATTCTACAAAAAATTCCAATTTATTTATTAAAAACATCTACTTAAGTTTTATAATTGTTTCCACTATTGATCATTAATAGATAATATTTTTAATAATCTTATTTCTCGATTAATTATTAACATTATTGATCCTATAATGCAATACGGGTCTCACAAATTCCCTATTGCATGATGTCAAAGGGCGAAAGAAAATTCAAGACACAACAGAGATAAAATAAGAAAATAAAAGTATGAGCTGATTTCGCAACGGTCTTTCACACCAAAGTAGTGTTCCTTTTTATATAATAGAATAAATGTATGTGTGGACTTTACATCAGGAAAATACAAAAATGGTTTATTTATTAATTTTTAATTATTATTTTAAGTAATCTTATAAAAATTAATGCAATCGTATAAATTTATGTATTTTTTCAATCATTTAAAATTTTCTTTATAAAAATATTTTTTATAAAACTAAAGGAGATATTGATTTGACTAAATAAAACTCAATCTGATAATTTGAGAATATTTTAAATAAAATATATATTTTAATAACAAAATAGAAAAAATACAATAGTTTATGGGGCAAATAAAAGATTAACCCGAGATAAATAACCAAAGTTACAATGCCTAGAAGTTTAAGTGGGTATATGCACCGGAGATAATTTAACATCTTCGATAAATTAAAAGTGTCGGGATTTAACCTTGAAAAGATATAAATCCAGGGAGTAATTTATGACAAAGATCAAGTGTTAGGGGTTCTCTATGTTAATTATTGCAATGTGTATGTTTCCTTTGTATTGTACCCCAAAATTTCCATTTTCAATCAGGACTAGAAAAAGCCCAAAAGCCTAAATTCAACAGGTAAATCTCTCTCTCTCTCTCTATCTCTAGCTCTCCGATTCACGCACCATGAGTGAAATGACTCACCTCAGGTGGATGAATGTCATACATGTAGGCCCCTTTTATTTGAAGTATTTTTTTCATGGCACCTGAAGCAGTGGATTTCTAGGGTTACTAATTTTTCAGACTTCTGTTCACTCTTACACGCAATTTCTGATCTTTTGAATTTTTTCTCACTTGTTTTTTTTCTTTCATCCGTGCCTTAATTTTTTGATTATGTCGTTAGATTTGCCATTAGAATGATGCCTTGTACCCTGATGTGAAAATGTTTTATTATTATGTGAATAGTTTTTATACATTAGGGTCATTTGTTTCATAGTTTGGGTAGAAAATTTTGACCTTTGATATGAACCATTCGGAGGGATTAAATCAGATGTCGGTATTAATTTGAGTATTAGCCTTGACAACTTGGGGTAAAAATCGAGGACAACTTGTTAATTAGTTTTTGGGTAAAGGATGGGAGAGAGATTTGAGATTTTTTGTTTCCCAAAATTGAAGGTTGAATTTATGATTTGGTTAGGGCTGGAGATGCTTTAAGAGGGGTTCTTTTTGCTATAACTTTGCTTTGTACCCGAAAGCGCGACGGGCCCCATACGCACGCCACCCAGAAAAC